>JAODGE020025730.1:0-11036 GCA_027574965.2 Ecitophya simulans
TAAGTCGATTAAACCGGATTTGTTACTTAAGTAGAATAAAGTGACTTGGAATTCAGAGAAAATGTTTAGAACGGCAATGTGAATGTGATATGATTTGATATGTGTTACTATGTTTATTAAAGTTAGGCCATGTTTAGTTAACGCTAAACTTAGGTTAAGTAGAAAAAAAAACAACTAGGAAAGAGAATCGCTAAGTAATGTTACAATTAGAGTAAAGTACCTTAGTATTCAAGAATAAGGTTTAAATTGAACATTTTTAGTTATGTATACTTAAATCTAAACTTAAGTTAAGTGAAGAAAGCATGTTAGCAATGGCACGCACTGAATAATGTTACAATATGGTTCAACTTAAGGCCACAAATTACGTGCTATTAACTAAATTAGATTAGATTACATCATTTTAATTCAGAAAACTTTAAGACAATCATTTATATACATAACGTTTGGAACGTCATTCGTTTAGTCATTTTTTTATTCATTCGAATTAGTAGCCAATTCAACCGGATTAGTTACTCATTTAGAGTAAAGTGGCTTAGGATTCAGGAAAACTGTTTTGATAGGATATAGGTATATTTTATGATTTGGTAGGTTTTAGTAAGTTTATTAAAGTCAATAAATCTAAACTTGAGTTAAATAGAAAAAAGCAATTCGGAAAAAGGATCGCTGAGTAATGTTACAATATGAAGTAAAGTAGCTTATAGTGTTCAAGAAAAATGTTTAGATATAAAGTGGGAAGTTAAGTTATGCACACTTAAATCTAAACTTAAGTTAAGTAGATAAAGAATATTAGTAAAGGCCATCACTGAATAATGTGACAATACGGTGTAACTTTAAAGCACACGAGACGTAGCATTTTTTAATTGGATTAGATTGCATTAATTAAACTTGGCAAACTTCTTTGAAAAGCGCGCCGCGTCAACTTTTTAATTTTAACGGATTCCGTCGCGCAGATGCATATTTGCCAAGGATGCGCGTAAAAACCGTCGATATTTGCCATCAGTAAAAAAAATACGCTCGACAAGTTCCTGTTCGGCACACGTCCATCTCGATTCGGTCCGCTCTTATTAGCATAATTGCGATTACGTGCGCGGCATCCGCACTTGGTTCGGTTTGCATAATAGCATCTCTCGGCGGAATAATCTCCGCACTTTTAATAACAACATTTTTTTCATCGCGTGCCAATTACACAAATTAAATCTCTTGCAAGTGACGCGTTTCGTTCACGCCCATCGCCGTTTTGCACGGCGGTCCTAGTGACTTTTGGTGACATTGCTAGTAATTTTTTCCTGCGCACCTAAATTATTACCGGCCGACGACGTTTTCGCATGATTTTCTGCTAACACTTCGTATACATCTGCATGGAACATACTAATTTGTAAAAAGTAAAAGGATTAGACATGCCAATAAAATGCGAACCCGGATTTAGTCATTTCGTTGTTAAACACTGGCAGTAAATAAGCTATTCGCTGAATCGACGTTTATTTTGAACGGATCGCATCGACTCGAAGTGCACGCTCGCCGCTTCGATATTTAGTTCGCTATTCGGCCGTTCGGTTGTTTATATTTTTCGTTGAGTGCATTTCGTCTGCTGCGTCGTGTTTGCTCAGTTATTGGTCGTCAACAAGATGATTAGTTTATTGATAGATGGCTGGGTGTTTAGGAGTTGGCTAAATGTCGCTTGAGCGCTGCAAATCGATCGAATTGAGCCAGAAATAAATATTAGTCATTTGTTTATTCATTCGAAGCGATTATTAGTCGTTTCAACCGGATTTGTGTTACTTAAGTAGAGTAAAGAGACTTGAGATTCAGGGAAATGTTTTAGCACGTGTTTTAAAATGAAGTCATATTTACTTAAGTCTAAAGTTAGTGCTAAGTCGAGCGACTTAAATGCGCATTTTAATTAATTTTATATTTTAGTGAATTTGAAAATCAAGAGGTGACTTAAGTTAAATAATTTCAATAGTTTTAGGATTTTTTTTAAAATAAAAATATTGAATTATTTAGTTGATACGGCTCTGAGCACAGAAAAATATTTTTAAAAATTAGAACCACTCTTAAAATATAATTAAGTAACATAATCAGTGCCACCAAAAACTATTTTTTTTTGCATTTGTTTTTCAGAATGCGTAATCTAATTTGGTAAATTAAATCGTAAATCAATTAGTTGCACAATAACAGTAATATAATTGAATTCTTGTCAAGTAAATCACTCTGAAATTAAATAGAAAAAAATGGTAGAAAAAAAAATAAATGTCGAAAGAAAAACATAGGAAGAGAAGAAATAAGTCGCTTGGTTTAGATGTTTTTGCCATAATTGCGCGACGATTCGCCGCGAGCGCGTAACGTTCATGACGGACGCGATAAAAACGAAAGACGAAAAGCGAAACTAGTTTAAGCGAGCAACACATTAAAGCGCGCTCGCCGGCGAAGTAACGAGCAAGGTTAAGTTGAATAACGTTAGATCAGGTTAGGCATGGGAAATTATCTCATCATTACGGAATTGCCACATGCGCGTACAAACACACGAATGGGCGCCTAAGTGCTTAAATTAAAAACAAAATATGCAAAGTAAATACGAGTGATTTAAGTATTTTTAATCGTACTAAATATTATGTGGTTGTATACCTTTGTTTTTACTTCAAATTGGTACTTGAAACGGGTGAGCTAATCGTGAGTGTGAAATGGCATCTATTACTTAAGTCACTTGACTTAATAAGTAAGGTTTCAAATACCAAATAATTTCAAATAATTTTTATTCATCCATTATAATACAGGATTTTCATGGTCACGATACGATATTTGAATAAACAACATCTAAATTAACTTGTAATTAAAACATAGTGAATGTAAGCACGCAAACACTAAATTGTTACTGAAGTCAATGTGATTTAACTTAAGGTAGGTCTAAAAATTTTAACTTTTTTTCATTATAATCAATCTTTTTAATGAAATATATTCTCTAAGGCGTCGTTTTTTCTTCTTATGTCGTTTTTAAGCTAAGCATTATACTATACCAAAATCAATGAAACCTGTAACATTTGAAATAGTTTATTTTGTATAATATTATACATTTTTGATGTTTCTTTACCAATATCGTTACTTAAGTCAATATGACTTAACTTAAATAAGTTCTCGAAGACAGCATTTTCATAGTCACTATAGAATATTAGAATAAAGAACACTCTAATTTGACGTTTAATTAAAATAAAATAAATGTGTGTGCTTTTACCTAAATTATTAGTAAAGTAAATATGACTTAGCTTAAAGTAGATTTAAAATGTCAAACTTTTCTTTATTATAACTAAACTTACTAATAACACATATTCTTTACGGTGTCGTTTTGTCCACCTATGTCATTTTTACTCCAGACTCTGTACTATGCTTAAAAAAATGAATTGACTATTCATGAAATTATTATAAAGTTTTGATGTGCTTTTTGCTAACATCCTTACTTACGTCAATCAAATAATTAACAATGATTTATATTCATCCATTATATCACAGGATTTTCATGGTCACCATCGATTTGAATAAACAAGACTTTAAATGGACCTGTAATTAAAATATAGTGAATGTAAACAAACACACACTAAATTGTTACTTAAGTCACTGTGATTTAACTTAAGGTAGGTCTAAATGTTTTAACTTGTTGTTCAATATAACCTATCTTTTTAATAAAACATATTTTCTAGAGTGTTGTTTTGTTCCCTTATGTCATTTTTACTCTAGGCCCCATACTATACCAAAATAAACGAAGCCCCTAATATTCCAAATTGACTGTTAATTATAATATTATACATTTTTGATGTGCCTTTGCATTGTAAGTTACGTCAACCTTCCTTAACTTAAGTAAAGTCTCAAAGACCCTATCAAATTGCCAATGATTCATATTCATCCATTACAACACAGAATTTTCATGGTCACTAATCACTATACTATATTTGAATAAACAACACTCTAAATTGACTGGTAATTAAAATATAGTGAATGTAAACACAGACACACACACTAAATTGTTACTGAAGTCACTATGATTTAACTTAAGGTAGGTCCACTTTAACTTAACTTTTTTCAATATAACCTACCTTTTTAATAAAACATATTCTACGGTGTCGTTTTGACCCTTATGTCATTTACTTAAATCAACTTGGCTTAACTTAAGTATGGTCTCAAAGACCTAATAATTACCAATATTCATCCAATATAAGAAAGCATTTCTATGGTCGCTGCACTATAATAGAATCAAGAACATTCTCATTTGACTTATAATTAAAATATAACAAATGTGTGTGTTCTTACCTGAAGTATTACTTAAGTCAATTTGACTTACTTGTTAACTTAAGATAGATCTGACATGTCTAACTTTCTGCTATCATATCTTAACATTCTAATGAAAGATATTCTTTAAGGTGGCGCTTCGTTCCCCTATGTCATTTTACCCTAAGCACTATACCATACCAGAGTAAACAATACCCCTCACTCTTTAAATTGACTATTAATTAAAATATTATACATTTTTGTTTTGGTTTTTACATCGTCACTTATGTCAACTTGACTTAACTTAAGTAAGGTTTGAAAGACCAAATAATTACTAATAAATTAGATTAATCCATTATATAGCAGCATTTTTATTGTTACTGTACTACATTAGAATAAACAACACTCTAAATTGCTTTAATTAAAATATGTTCAATGTGTATGCTTTTACCTTAATTGTTACTTATGTCAATATGACTTAACTTAAGGTAGGTTTAAATTTCTCACCTATTTTTTTATTATAACTTAGCTTACATTAGAACAAACAACACTCTGAATTGATTTGAATTTCAATATAGTCAATGTATGTGTAAGTCAATATGACTTAACTTAAATAAGGTTTAAAACACCAAATAATTACCAATAAATCAGATTCATCCATTATATAACAGCATTTTCATGGTTATTGTACTACATTTGAATAAACAACACTCTTAAATTGACTTTGAATTTAAATATAGTCAATGTGTGTGTTTTTACCTGCAATGTTACTTAAGTCAATATGACTTCACTTAAGGTAGGTCTAAAATTTGTAACTTTTTTTCTATTATAACCTACTATTTGAATGAAACATATTTTGTACTATCATGTCATTTTTACTCTAGGAGCTATGCTATACCTAAATAAACGGAACCTTTAACACTTTAAATTGACTATTAATTAAAGTATTATACATTTTTGATGTGTCCTTTCCAACATCGTTTCTTAAGTCAATATGACTTAACTTAAGGTAGGTCTAACATTTTCAACTTTTTTCCATTATAATCTATCATTTGAATGAAACGTATTCTCCAGCGTTTTTTTTTTAAATTTAAGTAAGGTTTGAAAAACCAAATAATTAACAATTAATCAGATTCATCCATTATATAACCGCATTTTCATGGTCACTACGCTACATTAGAATAAACAACACTCTAAATTGACTTAATTTAAAAATAGTCAATGTGTGTGTTTTTACCTTAATTGTTACTTAAGTCAATATGACTTAACTTAAGGTAGGTCTAGAAGTTTTTTCAATAAACCCTATTCTAAACATATTCTCTTGGGTGTCGTTTTGTCCCCGTATGTCATTTTTACCCTAGGAGCTATACTATACCAATAAACGGAACATCTGACACTCTAAATTGACTATTAATTATAATATTATACATTTTTGATGTGTCCTTCTCAACATCGTTACCTATATCAACTTGACGTAACTTAAATAAGGTTTCAAAGACCAAATAATTAACAATTAATCAGATTCGTCCATTATGTAACCGCATTTTCATGGTCACTGTATTACTTTAGAATAAACAACACTCTAAATTGACTTTTAATTTGAATATGGTCAATGTGTATGTTTAAACCTGAATTCTTACTTAAGTCAATATGACATAAGTTAGGATAGGTCTAAAATTTTTAACTTTTTTTAATTATAACCTACCTTTTTAATAAAACATGTTCTCTAGGATGTCGTTTTGTTCCACTATGTAAGTTTTACCCTAGTCGCTATACTATATCAAAATAAACAATACTTCTAACACTCTGACAACTTGTCTATTAATTAAACATCATCACTCAAGTCAACTGACTTAAGTTAAGTAAGGTCTCAAGAGCGTCAGCATTAGCGAAAATGTTCAAAAAAAACAGCAAGCGTTTAATTGGCAAGTTTTCAATAAGTCAAATCGACTTATTGTGAGTGCAATCAACTTTTTCGTCCACATCTTCGGCAACATCGCTAACATTGAACTATAAACATCGCGAGCGCTGCGCTTCGCCAATTATGAAGATTACTTTTACGTAACGCGCTTTTTTTCCGCGCGCGGCGCTCGATGCGCGTTCGCCTTTTTGCGCCGACGCCATGCGCACGCTTTCTGCGCGCGCGCGCAAACGCGAACACAATGCGGCAGAAGCGACGCGCGCTGGTTATCTGACACGAGTAACATTTAGCCGGTTGCCATTTGCGAGCTCGGCGCGCGCGCGCGCACAATCGAGCGCCACGCTAAAAACGGTAACGGATAAGGACGAATAAAAACAAACGCGCCGGTAATAATAAAGCGGCGGCGGCGGCGACTACCCGGACGAGCGCGATGCCTTTCGTCCTTGGCGGCGCGGACGAAACGCGATTGTCTTCGTTCGCGTTACGGTAATAAATGGAACAACCGACGCACGCATGGCAACAACGTCGAAACGCGATTTCGCATTGGCTGGGTGAAGTCAACTCGAGTCAACTCAAATCAATCGCATTACAACATGATGGGCGCTATTTTTATCCTGCTCACTATAACTGATCGCAAACAGTCTGACTGATCGACTAATGTTAATTAAATGTTAAACATTATTGAGCCACTGGGCTTAAGTGCAGAATAATTACCACATTCGTCATTTTAAGCCGACGTTTCGTATTTATTCATTATAACCTAACTTACTGGTAAAACATAACCTGTAAGGTGTCGTTTTGTTTTCCTATGTCATTATTGCCTTAGTCACTATACTATATTTGCATAAACCAACTGTAAATTAACTCTTATTTAAAATCTTACAGAATTTTGCTGGGTTTTTATCCAAATTGTTATTTAAGTCAACTCGACTTAACTTACGTAAGAGCTCATATACTCAATAATAATCAGATTCCTAACCTCAAATTTATGTTTTTAATAAATGAATATTTATTTATTATAACCTAACTTTCTAATACAACATAACCCGTAAAGTGTCGTTTTGTTCTTCTATGTCTCAATTTCCTTAGTCACTACACTATATTTGCTTAAATTGACTTCAATTTAACTTTCAATTAAAATATTACACATTGTTGGTGCGACTTTACTTAAATTGTTATTTAAGTTAACTTGATTTAACTTAAGCATCATCTCATACTCCATTATGTTTATGTTTCATATTTATTCATTATGGCCGAACTTTAGAATAAAACATAACCTGTAAGGTGTCGATTTGTACGCTTATGTCAATATTTTCCCAGGCACAATAATTTAGTTGCATAAACAGACTGTATATTGACGCTTAATTAAAATTTTACACATTTGACGTTTTTTCTTTTTTCAAAATTGTTATTTAAGTCAACTTGTTTTAACTTAAGTAAGATTTCAAATACCCAATAATCATTAGATTCTTAACATCAAACTCCTGTTTCTTATGCATCTAATATAATCTAACTTTCTAATAAAACAAAATCTGTACAGTGACGTTCTGTTCCCCTATGTCATTATTACTTTGGTCACTATAATTTATTTGCATAAACTGACTTTAAATTGCCTTTTAATTACAATCTTACACATTTTTTGTTTTTTCCCACATTGTTATTTAATTCAACTTGTCTTAACTTAAGTAAGATCTCAAATACCCAATAATCACCAGATTCCTAACATCAAGCTTATGTTTTATATGTATCAAATATAACCTTACTTTTTAATAAAACATAACCTGTAGAATGTCATTTCGTTCTTCTGTCATTATTTCTATAGTCTTTATACTATATTTGCATAAATCGACTTTAAATAAACTGTTATTTAAAATATTAGATAACTTTGATGTTAATTTAACCAAATTGTTATTTCGGTTAGTTTGTCTTAAGTTAAGTAAGATTTCAAGTACCCAATTATTACCAGATTTTTAATATCAAGTTTATGTTTCATATTTACCTATTATAACCTAACTTTCTAATAAAACATAACCTCTAGAGTGTTGTTAGGTTCCCCTATGTCATTATTTTTCTAGTCATTATTCTATATTTGCATATACCGACTTTAAATTAATTTTATTTGAAATATTTCACAATTTTGCTGTGTTTTTACCCAAATTGTTATTTAGGTCAACTTGTCTTAAGTAAGATCTCATACACTCAATAATTATCTAGGAATCTGATAGCAAGTTTATGTTTGGTATATGTCTATTATAACAAACGTCGTCATAAAACGTATTCTGTAAGCTATCGTTTTGTTTTAATATGTCATTATTTCCCTAGTCACTATACCATATTTGCATAAACCGAGTTCAAATTAATTTTTACATAAAATATTACACGTGTTTAGCGAGTTTTTACTCACATAACTTACGTAATATTTCAAATATTCAATAATCAGATTCCTAACAGCAAGCTGGCGTTTCATATGTATCTAATATAACCTAACTTTCTAATAAAACATAATCTGCAAAGTGTCATTTAGCCCCCACTACGTCATTATTACCTTGGTCACTATGCTTAAGTCAGTTTCAATCCCACTGTTTGTGTTTCCACATAGTGCTAAAGAGTTTCGCTGATTTTTCACCGATTCGCCGCGCGAGTCTTCGACGCATGCGCAATGGAACAATGCAACGGTTATAACCATGCGTAAAATTAAACGTTACATTGTTCCGCGCATGTCCTCATTATGATAGTATGTAAAGTAACATATTACCGTTTTCAATTAAAACCCGTGATGCAACCCGCGCCACACGACCGGCAATTATGCCACACACGGCGCACGCGCGCGCGCGTTAGAAGCGCAAGCTGGCGTGCGACGCCGCCATTGTTTCCGCCAATGACAGCCGCTTAGATAATTAATATGGGAACTCGGCGCGCTCGTTTTCGTCGCGAAACTGGAACGCGGCGCGAACCTTGATTCGCGCGCGTGCGCACGCGCGAACAATCGGCTTGGCGGTTTTTCCTCGCGATTTCGATTGTTTCGGCGCATGCGCGCCAATTAGCGCCGGAGACAATGCGTCAATTGCGTCGACGGCGAGTCAAGGTCGACGCGGCGGCGTCGATGCACGAACGGCCGCGCGCTTCCTCTTGCCGCGCATGCGCGCGCATTTTAATTGCGCGGCGATTGCTGCGCGAACGCTTTTCGGACACTCGAGCCGATCGAGCCAGGCGCGGTTGTGACGTGTTCATCCACGACGCGCGCGAGATTCGTGATCGTAATCGGCGCTCGGGCCGACGCCGCGCGAGGATCGTGCGCGCCGCGCGCCGCCCGATCGATCGATACAGATAGATTAATATCGCGCTAATCGGGCGGCCGCGGCCTCTCTGATTAACGCCGAGGCGGCGGCGATGCGCGCGCCCGATAAGACGCCCGCGACCCGTCGAGATCACACGCGCCGCTCGGCGCGCCGTGTGAAAACGCGCCTGCAATGAAAACACAATTATTAATCGACATCGCAAGAGCGATATCTTGAAGCGAAAAACGAAAACTCGCCGGCGAAACTAAACCTACTCTTGGGCCGCCTCTAAAGCTGTTAGGCGTTTCTGTTCATGGCAAATTGGTATTTGCAAACACTGAACTATTTAGTTCGGTTGGAAATTAATTGTGGTGCGTTTCCACATAAATTAAGACTTAAGTCATTATGACTTAATTTAAGTAAACTTAAAATAAAATCACTTTACGCGCACATGTTTAAGAATGTAACGAAATAAAAATTACTTTGAAAAAAATGTTATCTTGAAGCGAAAAACGAAAACTCACCGGTGAAACTAAACCTACTCTTGGGCCGCCTCTGAAGTTGTTAGGCGTTTCTGTTCATGGCAAATTGGTATTTGCAAACACTGAACTATTTGGTTCGGTTGGAAATTAATTGTGGTGCGTTTCTACATAAATTAAGACTTAAGTCATTATGACTTAATTTAAGTAAACTTAAAATAAAATCACTTTACGCGCATATGTTTAAGAATGTAACGAAACAAAACTTACTTTTAAAACAATGTTAAGCGCTTCTATTCCGTTTCATGGATCGAATGCGCATGCGCGACCATCATAACAAATTTGCATTCGTAGACACTGAACTATTTAGACCAGTTGGAAATTGATTGTGGTGTTTTTACTTAAATTCACACTTAAGTCAAGTTGACTTAATATAAGTACTGGTTGTGAGTTAACTTAGAATTTAAAAATGAAGTGAAAACTCACTCTCCGTGCATATATTTAAGAATGTAATAAAACAAAAAATATTTTTAAGCCGCTCCAACAATTGTTAAGCGTTTCAATTCCACTGTATCTGTATTTTTAGTTACGAAACTATTTAGTCCAGTTTGAAATTGATGGTGGTGTGTTTCCACTTAAATAAATATTTAAGTCAATTTGACTTAACTTAAGTACTGGTTGTGAGTAAATTTAGTCCATTTGAAAATAAATTGTGGTATGTTTTCACATAAATTGACACTGAGGTCAATTTGCCTTGACTTAAGCACGAATTGTGGGTAAAGTGCAACAAATATAAAAACCAAGCTAAAAATCCATCTCCGTAAGAATACATCGAAACAAAAATCATTTTCAAGTGATTTAGTTCAGTTGGAAAGTGATTGTGGTGTTTCCCACTTAAACTGACACTTCAGTTACTTTGACTTAACTCGAGTACTGGTTGTTGGCAAACTTAAAATGCTCAAGCGCATCTAGAAATCCATCTGCGCGCACGTGTTGAAGAATTGAGTCGGCTTAGACTGTTGATTTCTGTTTCGATGCGACTTATCGCATGTTGCGCGACGCGTGGGTGTATCTAATTTTAATATCAGCATCGCTCGCGCG
>JAODGE020025732.1:0-10098 GCA_027574965.2 Ecitophya simulans
TATTTGATATTCGCCGATATGAAACGGCGCGACAAGTACACGCGTTCGACAAAATAAATAATGCATTACATGTTGTCAGACTGCCGGGGAGCCTTACGCTAATCTAAATATTTGCGGAGGTGCGAACATCGGAATTACGCAATCTGGCGCGTTTACGGCGCGCCATAATACCGCCTAAACTAATTCGTGATTCGCAATTCGAAAGCAAACGGACTAAGAATTGTAAATCAAAATAACGCTTTTATTAATCGTAATAACGACACCTTTGATCTGATCGGTAATAATGGACCAGCTGTGAATCCGACGTCGTCGCGCAACGTGTTCGAACGGACACAATCGGCAATCAATCAAAGCTAACGCTTGCCTGAGCGCCGTTCGGAAGCTGCCCGCGTCCGCGATAATCGCCGCAAAGTGCTGTAAGAACCACAAAATGATCTCAAGAATGCGCCCATCTTGTTCGGTGCAACGATTCGTTTTATTTAAATGCCGCGAACGTGAACTGAGCGAGCTGAATTGCCTTAGCTTTTTCCCTGGAAAGTGTGAAAGAAACAGTGGTGGTGGTGGTGGTGATCTTTACCCGAGCTTGAGCGCCTGGCCGCCCGCACGCAAACCCTCCTCGCCCAGCAGGGTCACCTGCTCCTCCTCCCGCGACGGATCGGCCATCTGAGCAGATCCAACACGTTCAGCCTGGCGACACACGCAATGCCCACAAAACAAAACACCTAAGGACTACCCACTAGAAACTACCCTCGGTCTCTTTCTCTCTCTCTCTTTGTTACATCAAAAAAAATAAATAAAACGTAAAGTACTTAAACATCTTTGCCACACAGCCTAACTCTATACTTTTACTTAAGATGGCTTTAGTTTTCCTAATTTAGGGGATGCTCATCGAAGGACGAAAGGATTAACCGGACGACAGATCGGAGGCATTTAATACGGAACCAAAACCACGTACCCAACCAATCGAGGTGCTCGAAGGGCGTGAAAATCAACAGAGAGTGTTAAAAATGGGTAGAGTAATTAAATAAATAATTTAATCAAAACATGAAAAACCTAAAAATATCATATTTAAATTATTTAAAATAAAAGCGTTGTTACTTCGCATACGATGCTGTGCAATTGTGAATACAACACGAACAGAAGCGATTTAATTTTTTTTTTTAATGCATGAATGTTAGAACGCACAAAAATGGTATTTTGTGCGCGTGAAGCACGATGATGTCACACACCCACAATCACATCAATGCCGCATTATTGCTCAGAAGTGAATAATTAACCCAAACACAATCAGGAGAAGGCTCATTGCGCGTAGCGTTAAATATGTCGTCGAGCCAATTTGCGAGTTAAAAATTATTAAAGATTGCTAAGGATTCAATCCCTGTTTGACGAGCCTGAGACGCAATGAGACATTGTTTATTAACGTACCGCCCAACAATAAAAATCATTTCACGAAAAATCTCGTCGGAAACTAATTCCTTGTAGAGATAAAATAAATGATAATACACTCTACAAACAGAAAATCTAACGTATTTATTTAATCCGGAATCAAGGATCTTCCAACACATTCTTAGTAACAAGTTGGAAATGTTTGAATCATCTTTGTAGAAACAACTTTCAAGAAAAATGTGTAAACCTGCCACCTTTAAAATTGTACACGAATGGTTGATAATAACTCTAAAACTGTGAATATTTTTTTAGCATAAAAGTTTGACAACAATTTTGTCAAAATTCATATTTTATCGTGTTCGCTACTGGTTAAGCAATATAATTAGCAAATGTTGGGAACTATTTGCGTCGAGGTTCTTGGATTTTGAGTCGGCATTGTTTAACTTGATGACAACACGTGATTTAGTCAGTTAGTTTTTATTTTAACGATCGTTAAAGCGAAACCAGCCGAATTGTGTGTATTAATTTAAGTTTCGCCGCAACAAGAAGCCAAATTGTTAGCACGCAAACCGACTTATTGTTAGTCACGCATGCGCTCGTGTGGCGAAACGCGAATCGCGTTTGTTTTGGGCGAACGCGTTGTGCTATTTGAAAATGATGCGAAGTCCGAATCCGAGCCGCAACCGAATTCGAACGTGTGGAATACATTGCAATGCGACAAAAATGCTCGTGAGCATAATTCTGAAACGCGTCGCGCTCCAGTTTAACAGCGGACTAAGCATGCTTTTTATCGCACACCGATCCAAGAAATGCAACGAGTAAAAAATAAACTGAATATCGCAATCGGAGGTCGCGTGCGGTTTACGTTTTCGTCGCCTCGACGCGCCAAGCGTTTTAATCGCGGTCAAACTTTCCAATGCTAATTGCAAGCCGAACAAAGTATTACACACTTTATTCTACGCTCACAACGTTGATTACAAATCTATAAATAATCTGTTCATGGTCAAGCCTACAGATGGGAAGTTGGTTCACGTCTCCGTTTCCATGCTTAATGACTCACTGACAATGAAAAACACTATAAGTTTTAGCACGAGATAACGAGAATAATTCAAGTATTTCATTCGCAAATATTTTCTGTTTGCTATTCGATATATATTATATGTTTCCGTAGAATATTGCTGAAAATACGGTAGTCGTGAAAAGGTAAATAAAGTTATGTGTACACAATCACAGAGTAAATAACAGCATAATGTGTGAATAGTCAACAACAAATGTATGAAAGTGCATAACGCGACATTCACCACTACATCGTTCAAACGTCCTCATTCGCGATCGATAGGAAAGTGTTTTCCTATTCTAAACAAATTAAGAAAAATACTCGATTTATTAGAATCATTAAATTAGAAAATCAAAGTGCACCAAAACCATATCAAATGAGAAAATATACCAAAGCAAATTAATCAATATATTTTGTGGAAATGGGAGGACAAATGACTACCGAGATAAATCGTAGTACCAAAGTGTTAATTGTGATGACAGCTTATAAAACACAATAAAGTAAGACATAAATTGGGCAAATCGTGTAGACTCCAGGCTGATCTAAAACATTGCATAAAACACACAAACATCTCCCTAAAAGATCCCCTCTACCCAAATGATTGGTCGGACCAACAAATCACTTCGACGAAGTGCTCGCAAACTCGTTCGTAATTTACGTATTCACTTGCTCAGGGTCATCGAAATGCGCATCAAAACAAACCCGTTACGCACCCTGCATCGCTTGAACGCAGCCCCCGATTTTCGACCGCGACGATACATCTTCTACCTTTCGATGCATAATTAGATTATAATCTCGCTTGAAGCATCTGGCGCGCTCGAGTCTCGCAACGATTGAATGAAATGCAATGTAATAATTATTAACGCACACCAACGAGTCGAATTCGTGTGGACGATGCACACAAACTAATGCGCTAATGTGAACGGCACACGCGAAAAGTGCAAACCGACGTGTTAGTTAAACGGTTTATTGTTCGCTGTTTGCAAAAGCCAATGAGTAAGATTATTGGAGCGCGTAAGGCACACGCGTCGCGCACGTTAGGAGATTATACAGTCAAAGGTATTATAAGGAGTCTGCCACACCAATAACGAATAGTAAAACGACTTTCGATGCTGAGCGACGCAATCGTATCCAACGCTAGCAGCGAAAGTGATGTTTCCCCAAATGATTAGTCTATCACTTCTTATCATTCATTTAACTCTATTCGTTATTCGCTTGGAACGCAACACGCCAAAACGTTGGACAATGCGCCGTATGCACTTACAAAAAAGTGAACGAGTCCGGGACGAGCGATCGACGTCGCTGCGACGACGCCCCCTGAATTCATTTCAATTCAAATCGATTTTAGTCATTTTAGTCGCATATAACTGCAATCACCGAAAAAACTTAGGATCTCGTTAATGTGCGTTAATAATCATTAATGTTCGTTAACCGCAAAATGTGAATTTGGCCAATCGCATTGATTATTGCCCAAGGCAAATTATTAATATTAATTTAAAAAAAAAAACATAGGTAGATTAAAATGCCGCATTCGCTTCGGGATGCAGTTTTCATCCATGAGATGCTATTAAAATTGATTAGTCGCATTCCTGCCATGCTGTACCTCTAAATTAGCCCGTCAATCACTGGATATAATATCGTTCAATCACGTTTCGCAGAAAAAAAAAATATGCGTTTTTCGGCCGACTTACCTCGTCGAAGAAGACTTGCGTCTTGCGCAGAATCTGCTTGAGCTCGGTCAGCTCCAAGAAGTTGCGCTTGAGCGCCTCGGCGTTCTGGTTCACCTCGCGCAATTCGTTCTCGAGTTTCTCAAACGTCGCCTGAACAAATGAACACATTAAGTTTTAAGTAAGAAACAAACATTAACGATGGCGGAACAATGTGAATGCAGGCAATGCTTCGAAGAAGTGAAATGACTAATTAATGGCTTTTGTGCATATTACGTGTTCATGGCAGTTCCTACCTCAAGATCGATCATTTCTCGAGGTTGCGGGGCTTCGGGGCTCTCGCCAGTGTCGAGCATCGGAATTCCGTCCTTCTTGATCTCCTTCTCGAGATAGCGCAGCTTGCGTTCCATCTCGTCGCAGCGCCGCACCTCGTTGACGAATTTACGTTGGAAGGCATTGACGTCCGGATTCAGCTGCGAAGAGATACTTACATAAGCACGCGTACGAACGCCGTAATTATAATACGTACGTCGCGGAATTGTACCAGGCCGAGTTCGCCGAGTTCGGAAACGCAGGCGTACGCCGCCTCGCTCTGCAGGAAGAGCTGGCAGAGGGTCATCTCCGCGCTGCGGAACAGCGAACCCATCTTGTCCGCGAGAGTGACGCGAACTTTCAGGTTATAATCACAGGTCCACAGTCCACTAATTTCACGGAATTTACAGCACTTTCATGCTCGATATACGATATCGAACGCGACAGGCACAATGTTCGCGGTATTGATTGCTGTACCGAACGGGTCGACGAGCGCAGGCACCGCACGGACTGCAGCACGAACGCACAGACGTGACTATTGATTTGGCCGATTCGGCCACGACTGGCGAACGAGGAGCGGACAAGTGACATCGAATCTTCGCGAATATGACACACAACGCCCTCTAGTAGTAAATGGTGTAAAAGGGTTGGAAAGGAATCTGTAGCAGCAGAGTACGAATTTGTATAATAGTGGCTGTGAAATTCAAAAAGAAACAAAACGAGTAATACATTGATAGAAAAATTCTTTGCTACTACTTTGAAAGTGGACTCTACTCTAAACTCGCAAAACAAAACTTCGATCCAAAACGAAACGTTAAAAAAATTGCTTGATGGACGTCCAAACTAAATGTTAAATTAACATTTCTAACATTTTCAGTAATAAAATATTTATTGAAAATATTACAAAAGTAAGCAGCTGCAACTCGTCAACAAGTTTTCATACCGGCCAATTCCGCTGGACGAAACACGCCCTTTTCGGTGATAATGCCAGCAATTAAACTAGCAGGAGTCACGTCAAATGCCGGATTCCAGCAGGCGATGCCTTAAAACAACAAAACAATGAAATAAACAAACAAGAACTGAAAACAGAAATCAACCTTGCGCAGCTATTCTATGTTCACCAACATGCGTCATTTCCCTATCGGGCCTTTCCTCGATTTTAATATAATCGCCACTAATTATATTCATATCAATGGACGTAAAGGGCGCCGCAATGTAAAACGGCACGTTGTGATACTTCGCCAGCACAGCAATTTGATATGTTCCGATTTTATTCGCCGTATCACCATTGGAAGCAACCTATAAGGAAGATTCAGTGGGGAATTAGAATGTATCGAATTTCCACAACACAAGGAACGTTGTAAAGCACAAAAGGCATACCCGATCAGCTCCCACGACCACGGCCGATATCCGGCGCTGCTTCATCAGCGTCGCCACCATGCTGTCGACGATCAATGTGGCAGGAATTTTATCGTGGACTAGTTCATAAGCGGTCAGCCGAGCGCCCTGATTGTACGGCCTCGTCTCCGTGCAGTAAACATGTTCTAACAATAACGTACGACGCGTTACAATAACCGAACGTAAAGTAAATGAAAAAAAAAAAAAGTTGTTGTACCTAGTTTTTGTGATGAATGCAATGTTCTAATCACACCTAAAGCTGTTCCATAGCCAGCTGTGGCCAGAGAGCCAGTGTTACAATGAGTCAATATCCGAAACTGACTTTCTTTTGGACATTGACTGATTATTTCATTCTGACCGTGTTCGCCGATCGCTTTGTTATCAGCTATGTCTTTATCTAACATCGCTTCTATCCTACTGATAAACCTACAAATAACACTTATGTTTTCTTTGCCAAAATTTGTATACTAACAAAAAATACAACCCACCTATGCTTCATCGTATCAGTGTCGAGAGCTTCATCCTTGCATAATTCATTGGCAAATTGAATCAGTTCATCAGCTGCCAGCTTCATATTAACTGCAGTAGGTCGAGAGGACACTAAATAGTTCAATCTTCCTTCGATTTCCTGCCTGAGCGCCTTCTTATTCTCGAACTTTTCGCCGTTTATTTGTACGGCCAAACTTAAACATCCGACGATCGCGATCGCAGGCGCTCCACGTACCTAGAATAACGTTCTGACGGGTTCACAAACGATTATTGCAAAGTTATCGACGAAACGTACTTGCATCTTGTTTATAATTTTCCAACCATCTTCGACGGTCTTCACCTGCAGGTATTTGCACTGGGCGGGCAGCAGCAGTTGGTCCAACACTTCGAGATTCGGCTTGGCGTATTTAATTGATTGCAAAGACATTTTGACGAATTAAACCGGCACGAGATAAATGGTGAGAGTTTCGAGTGTGCGGTCGTGATTTAGGACGAATTGACCGACACGCCGACGAACAATTCGTCTCTATTACTCAACCGAGGTCGGGCCAGATTAAGCTAAATGTTTAATTAAGATAGTTTGTTCAAATTTAGCCCGACTTTACGCGCATTTCGCTTCCAACGACGGCGCGACCGGCGCGGCGACAAACTCGCACGCGTGTCCGTCGCTGCATATTCATAGTGAAACTCGTCACGAAACGCTAGCGATAAGCGCTGGACGAGAGCATTCCGAGATGATAAGGAAGTGCGCTCATTGAATTACTCGCTCGGTGTAATCATGCATTGTACGTGTGAGCGCGTTGCGTAATCTCGTATGCTGTAAACTGACTCCTGTGACGTTGCTCGCCCAATTATGAAGTGATCTAAAAATATGTTGTAGGTTAGCCGACGACGCTCCCAGCGCTTCTTAATTTCCAAAAATACAATGAGATCATGAAATGCCGCACGTGTGATGTTGCATCCGCGATCCGCCGTTAATTAAACTCGCAGAAAATGGTAAGTATCCTTACGCAAGTGCGCGTTTTCATTGAATAACTTCTCGAATTGTGTGTCATTACAGGCACTTCTCGGCGCCCAGCTTGTCATCACGCTGGTGATGATCAGCATCATCCAGAAGCTAGGACCGCATTTCTCTCTGGCTAGGTGGATATTATGCTCCACCGGCCTCATCAGATACCTGTATCCGACCAACACTGAACTCAGGCAGATTGCCAATGTGCCTAAAGACAAGAGCAAACACAAGAAGAAGCAGAACGGCAAGATCGAACACAAGGCAGAGACCTTTCACATTCCTCGAAACGTTGATGTGGAACTGGAAACTGCAAAAGTGTGCAATCTTGACGTTATTCACCTGAGATACTATCCAGAATATCAATGGCTCGTTGATTTTGCCTTGTATGCTGCCCTTGTATACATTGTGACTGAGGCGAGTGCACCTAAACCAAGTAGAAGTACAAAATTTAATTGAGTGTGGCAATTTATTCCAGGTTTACCAAATCTGGTTTCCTATAAAGGATGAAGTTAATTTGAGCATGTTGTGGTGCTTGTTAGTAATTATCTTCTCAATGTATCCTTTTTCTTTTTCTGACTGCTGTGAGAAAAGATTTACAGAAAACTATGCTTATCCTTGATGAAAAATTCAGCAAAATCTTATTATCTTTGACCGTCCAATATTTCCGCGGCGAAGAATCGGTGGGTGAAAGATCCACGTGCATTTGCATGGGCTTCACTTATCTGTTAATCTCTATGATGATTTTAATCGTTGACGAAAGCACTTTGGAAGTCGGGTTGGAAACGGCGTACGCCAGTTTTAATAAAAGCGCGGCTGTCTTCTTGGACAAACAGGGTCTGAGCTCTACGTAAGTGTATTTCTTAAACAGATCGAAAAATCTAAGCGGGATAATAAATTTACGCCGTTTTCAGAGGCCCAGCGTCGAAAATCGTTCTTAAATTCTTCGTGGCTCTCTGGTGTGGGTTGCTAGGTGCGTTATTCACGTTCCCAGGACTGCGCATTGCGCGAATGCATTGGGACATGTTAAAGTATGTTTATTCGATACAAAAAGATTTACTTTTTTGACCTAAATACGATGTGGGATTTATTCAGATACTTTAGAGACCGTCGTGTCGTCCAACTGTTATTAAACTTGAGCTTTGCTCTTCCTTTCCTCCTGGTCATCGCTTGGATCAAGCCCGTCAGTAGAAATTACCTGACAGTGAGGGTTTTCAGTGGGATGACCGAACCTTTGTAAGTTTACAACGTTTCTTTCTTTTTTTCGTACTTAAATTACCTAAACTGCAAATATTTAATTTAGATTGACGACGCATGCGTTTGAGACATTACGAATCGTCGCGATCGTTTTCACGTTCCTGCTCAAGCTCCTCATCATGCCGTGGTATCTTCAAGCCTACTTAGACATGGCCTACCATCGTGTAGAAGAGCAGAAGAAGGAGGCCGGACGCATAACGAACATCGACTTCCAAAAAAAGGTGACGCACCTCTCCACACGACAATATTTTGGTCGCGAAAGGTCTGAGACGTTTATTTGTTTACAGATTGCTGCCGTTTTTTACTATTTGTGCGTGGTGACGATCCAATACTTGGCCCCGCTAATAATGTGCCTGTACATGGGGTTAATGTACAAAACGCTGGGCGAATACAGTTGGAGAGGATTGCACATCGCGCCCGGCGACGAAGAATGTCCCCTGCGCGCTCCCTCAAGTGGAACAACGTCGGACACTTTGGAAGGAGCGGAATCGATCATTAAGAGCGCTGAGAACTTCCACCTTGCGTTGGATAGTCTCAAATCGGTACGCGTAATGTGATTCTCTTAATTACGCGTTTATCCTCTGTTTGCGTTCTCTAGGTATTCGCAGTGGACGTTTTCCGAGGCCTATTCGGCTTTGGCACGTGGTGGTGCTGCTTCCTGTACTTCGGAACTACCTCAGTAGGACTAGTCTATCAATCGTACTTTTCGCAGTCGTAACGGCCGCGCCACGGTTCGAAACCACCAAAGTTTAGAGCGATAACTAAGTATTTATGATGGCATTTCGTCGTTCGAGCTAATCAGTTTGTTATTCGCCAATGCATAGTCGGACTTTTGTGAAATTCGAGATAATTCGCGACGAAACCTTGTCAGTTTTGTTGGTGTTTTAGGAATTCTTTGTTCATTATATATCACTGCTAATTGCAGTAATAGGAGGGCTCAGTGTCGAAATGAAGGCTGTTGGATTTCTTACGCGTTAATATGCCGAGGATGTGATTATCGGATGACGTAGTAACGATGAGAGTACAGGCTAGAGGTCTGTATAGACAGAGACAAATTTCGAAATAGCTACGTGCAATTTATACGATGGGACGGCTGGTGGTGGGACTGCGAGAATCTCTAGCAATTATTTCATTTCTATTACCTAACCTTGTGAATTTCGTTGTGTGCCGTTTATTTTTTTTTAATTGGCATTGATTTATGCTTTATGTATCACGTCATTTTGTTTTACTTCGTTTGTTCTTCATGTTCATGAATAAATATTAATTAAATTAAGGCGCCTTTTTCTGCTAGTGTACTTGATCGCTTTAAACAGCGAGGACCATTTTCTACGTTTTTGCGCACAGCTGCAGTATGAAATAGGTACAGGTTTGCGTTTTCACGAATGACGAAAAAATTACACGACCGATTTTGATACTATTTGATATAGTTTTATCCTTGGTATGCCTTAATCTAATATTAGAAGAATTATGGCGGTATTTGTACTGAATCAGCAGTTATCAATGATTACAGAAATACAATGACG
>JAODGE020025734.1:0-25653 GCA_027574965.2 Ecitophya simulans
ACATTTATATTAATAATTCTTAATGTTCCCCACCTTAAAACCACGCTATAACTTTGAAATAACAACACGTAATCTCAACATAATGATTTTATAAGTGTTTTCTCTACGATGCCAAAAGCATATAATTGCGATTATGTGCATTTCCTTAACTTAACTGCATGGTGTAAGGGTAATATGTGCACAATAATAATTAAAAAAAAGAAATCATTTGCAGATAGAATTTATTTGGATCAAAGAAGCATACAAATCTTGCGGGACTGATAATGACAAAATGGATTCAAAGTAAACTAAACTCTATTACAAGTCAGCAATTGTACTAATCGTATAATATTTACACACAAAATTGCGTGCAATCAACGCATTGGTAATTAAGAAAATATAGAAAACGATGTCGAGTGTAATTAGTTGCAAATTAACAGTGCACCCTTCAATCACTCCTGCGCATAAAATCTGAGCGCCGACAATTAAAGCATGCACAATTAATTTATCAATTAACCATAAGCAAATTTGAACGCCTTGCGGCTACGGACTAGCTTCTTCAACTTTACAATATTGACTTACAAAGTGACACATAATTATTTGTTCTTATAAAATTAGATTTCTTTAAAAACGTTTCAATCTCACCCCTGCCTAAATGCTATCAAATGATTCACGTCTATTATCTCGAATACAACTAACTTTTACATAAAGATATAAAAATACAAACATGTTGAATTAGAGAATTATAAATTACAGAAATAAATATTTCAATTTTACAATTGTAAAAATCCTTTGCGTGCGTCAGGCCCACCACAAAATGCGACACACGCTCACACGTAAAGCAGTGTTTATAATCTTTCGCTCATTCGGAAATCCATATTCAACCAAACAAAGTACAGTGTATATAAAATCTATGCATACGTGAATGTGTTACAATTTATGTTTACAACGAGTTTAATTTAAATTATAGGTTTTTGTAACAAAATATTACGGCACACGGTGCCGGTGATGCTTCATTTTCTTACATTCCGTTAAATATATTATTCAATTTGTATTCTTAAATATACATATAATTATTTTTAAAGTATATACAGGGTGCTCTGGTGCTTATCTTGTACGTTCTAGAGTTTTTCGTTTATTGATAATCATAAAAATTTAGCGATCGCGGTTTGAGCCCAGTCGTTCTACAGCTGAGAAATTTACGTGCTTTTTCGGTCATTTCAACTTGGTCTTTCGTTCGACCACATGCTACCATTGTCCACATTACATCCAACTGTAACAGATTTCAATTAGTTTCTCATCATCTCACAATGCAAACGATGTACAAAGCAAGACTCGTACGACTTCTTTCACAAATCAATGAGAACAATTTGAATTTTATACTGATTTTTGATAGAAATCGAGCTCCAACTTTCTTCTCCAATTTGAAATATTCACAACAAAAGGCATTCGAACTCAAAACCACAAAAAGAACAATATATACCTATATATGCATATATAAAGCATTCAGTCCACATGAACAAAAAGTAAAACCAAAACCACACTGTTACTGAATTTGTATCGACTTAATGGGAAGATCGTTGTTAGTGATTTGAAACTTGTTTATGAAGTCGGTTTTAGTCGTTTTTCGTTTGTACATTGTTAATCAAGGGACTGCTCACCTTAGGCGCAGGTTTAGAGTCAATCTTGGTGAATGTAATGTGTCTGACAGCAGCACTGCGTAGACCGTTGGCTCGGGATGGGGCACTAGTTGAGGGCACGAACTGCCGGGATAAAGAGGACAGAAAGCTACAATACAACCCAACACACAGACAGACTACCACACCCTAAGCCTGACCGTCTCGCACAAATCTAACAGCAGAAAGAAGATTGGGCTGCAATGACCCGAGGTCGATGTGCTCGCGGGTTAATTGTATCTTAGATAATAGACGGAAGAATCGTCCGACGCTCGAAGCGAGTATACATTCCACTGGGCGCAATTCTATCCCTATTCAACAAACTATACGCTTTTCTGCTGTTACCTTTGTGTAGAGCACCATGTTCCTTAATTCTAGACAGAACTACAACGATCGTGTGTTCAATAATAGTGTATGTGCAGGATGTTACTAGAAGCTCGCGTCGTTCGCGATCATCGTTGTGCATGGGTCTCAATGTCGTTGTAAAAATTATTTTAAAACTATGATAATAAGTAAATAACAGTTATAACTAATTTTTGGTCACGCAATCTTTAAATATGCGTATGCTATGCATCATTTAACAACACAAATAACAAAACAAAAATTCATGCATCTCGAGTTGAAGATAATCCATAAAGAAAAATGCACTTGAAGCATAAAACGAACTGTTTTGCAGCGTATACAGTGCACGTGTTTTGGTTTAATCTTTTTTGAAATGGAACACAAAGTATCCGACACGTTATCGAGCGATACTCTTTCACATTTTGCTCCAACTATTGAAGTTCAATGCGAATAGATGTTCCAATCGGACTAGATTGTTATTTAAAGTGCCACACTATTCAAAGTTTCGTTTCATGCATTCCAAAGAGGCGTATGTGCTTTTGAAAAACAAAAGTTATTTTTTAAATTGTTATACAATAAGTGCGAAGAAACGACCAGATTAAACAAAACCAAAGAGTATAATAATACAACAAAGATAATAAATAAGAAAAACAAAGATGATTAAAATATAGGAAGAGAATAAGAGAATTTTGTGATCATGCCAATTTCGTCGCCGGAGCGCAATCCAGGGAGTATGCAAAGTAAGTACGAAGAGTTGGGTAAGTGAGTGGTTACTGGGCGTAAGAAGTTTGATCTTTTTTGGTACACATTGTTTGGCTAGTGGTGTGGTAAAATATGATCTCCAAAACAATACCAATCCTGTACCTTCGATGATGATGACGACGCAAAGTCCAAGCTTGCTACTCCACCGAGTAGGTCTTTCGCAAATGAATTAGGAGTATTGAAGAGAATTGATGCGTCTTCGCCCAACGATTTACTCTATTAACAATGTACACACCAACATTAGATAGCTGTGCGTTTTGCAAATGATGTGTATGTATATATACAACGGTGCTTCCGCCCAACAACAAAAAAAAAACAAAAAAAGACGAAACAAACACAACCGAAACATGTTTAATGACAAAATTTGCACTCACCGGCGTCTCCACGGCGAACGACATGTCGGAACTCAACGGGGAGTTCGTGTTGCCCCAGGAAGGTGCGAGGTTTTTCCTCACTCTCTTGTTGGGCAGAATATTCTCCTTGTCGGCCGGTATTAAAGTCTTCCTTTTGCCCGAACTTACAAATCCACTTTCATTCTAAAACCATCACAGACCATGACACCAACGATCATTTAACCCGGAAAATTGGGATACAAAAATAAACGCCACTACTTACATTGAACAAACACTGTTCGGTCTCTTTCTTCATGATCTCGGTAATATCTTCAAGTCTTGTTGGAGTATCAGGAAGGTTTTTAATCGGTCCCGATTTCTTCTCTAAATCGGCCAACGCCTTTTTGAAAGGCGTCGGTGTCCTTGGAGTGTCCGCATTGAACACCGAACGACCTCTGTTCGGCGTCGTTGCTTCGGACGTTGAGGGTCTAGAATCCAACTTGATCGAGAAACTGTTCGGTGTGGTTAACGGACTGTAATCTCGATCCTACAATGGGTAGGCATTCAATTGCAATCCTATTAACGATATTTAAATATTTATATCTTACCGCACGTATTCGATTCTTAGTCGGCGTTGTGGTAGAAGACTGCCCATTAGTCGTGGGCGTGGACGAAGCCATGTCGAACGTCGCGAAATTCGAAAAGAATTGCGACGGACTGAAGGGCGAAGCTTTTGTGGGCGAGAGATGAATGCCTCGCTGAGGCGTTTCCGTTTTACTATTAAGGAGGTCCATAATCTGCATGTCGCTGACGTTCGCCGAATCGAAAATGCCACTGTCCCCGTCCGCACTCTTGCCGTTCGCTCGAGATTTGCGCAAAATGGAAGGCACCACTCGCGTCGGCGGCGCATTGTGGCCGGGTTTGAACGCATTCTTGGCATTGCGCAACATAAATTCGCGTTGCACCACATCGGCATCCTTCAAAGGCGTAATGTCGGCGGCGCCGAAGTCGCCCATGGTCTCCATGCCGGAATTCATCGAATCTAACGCGAGGTAACGCATGTCCGACAAATTGGACGAAGAGTCTTGGGGCGAGTTGGTGGGAAACAGCGCCGCGTGCGACGGGGTGTGCGGAGAGGGACTCATTGTCGTGAAGTTGGACGACTGACTGCTGCCTTGATCGTGCCATTCCTGCATCATTAAAAACACATTTGGTCAGCACGACCGAACGACTCGACGAAAGCGTTTGCGCACCTCGGTGTAGAGCGACTTCGAATCGGCGGAATACTCGGCGCCGGCGGACTTCTGCAGCTGTTTGAACATTTTCCGTCCGCGCCCGCGCTTCGTCTCCCCGTCGCGATCCGTCTCGTACTTGCGCCGCATGGTCGAATTCCAGTGATTCTTGATTGCATTATCAGTACTGCGACGAGAGTGCAACGTGTAACAAACAATCGAATCCGAAGGTTTGCGCATAACCTACCGTCCGGGCAACAACTTCGCTATCTTCGCCCACTGATTACCCCATTGCTTGTGCGCCCTGTATATAATATCGTCCTCTTGCTCCGTCCAGGCGGACTTTTTGATGTCTGGGTTGAGATGGTTGTGCCATCGTTCGCGGCATTGTTTCCCGATGCGACCGCGCAGATGCTTCGCGATGAGCGTCCATTTCTTTGGTCCGTACTTCTTCACCAACTCGATGACTTTCTGATCCTCCTATAAGCACAACGCGCGCAGCTTAATAACACCGCTCTGCTCATCGAATCGTAACAATTCGTGCGACAGATGCGCTGCGAAGCCATAAGGCACGAATTTATTCAGTATTTAGCGCATAAGAGAGTGTCGTTCGGTTCCATTGAGTGATTAGTGTGTGAACAAGGAACGCTTCGTGTGTTTAACTGTTTATTGAGCCGCCATGCCACCATGCATTCGTATAAAATTGATAAAACCAAATCAAATATTGGCATTAATCATGCGTCCGCTATTGCGCTGTGCGCCGCAACGCAAACCACATATCGGTAAAGTCGAAGATCGACATTACAGCGTGCGAGGCGCATGCCGAATTGGTTAATTCATAATCCGTTAATTAAACCGAAATTTAAATTGGTATTCGTTTAATGAGCACAAGAGATAACTTTGTGCAAACGCAGCGTGTTTTATCGCATTAAGAAACGATGTGGATACAGCTGTCGTAGTTATCAGGAGCGTAGACGAATATTGAATGACTGTTTGCATCAAAACGACGCACAAAACCTTGCATTAATAATGTTGACATAATAGAAGTACTGAATAGATTGAATGTAGTATTCAACGAATAACGAACTTAACCTAAGCAATTTTGCTATTTATAACAACCAGTTCATAGAAGCGCCAAATGATTTGCACCTGCATGTAAATCATGAACCGTGTACTATATTTCATAATACAATAAAACAAAAAATGGCCACAAGCTTGAATAAGCACAAAACGAATAAATTCCGATGTCGCAGAAGAAACCTGATTCAAATTAGTACTCATCACTTCTCTTTAGAGGCAGTGATTTGTTTATGCATCAAATAAAAGTCAACTAAAAGTGTCAATTGGCATAATGAACTCATCAGAACATTGAGCATCGAATTTCAACAAAGAAATATACCGACACCGCTACGCCAAAACAAAGAAGCTTCATTCTAAAGCACCGCAATTTGGGCGATGGGCTCGCACGCAAACCCAGCTGGAAGTTCCCTAGCGCTCATTAGAATTCGTTACATCTGGTTCGTTTTGGCACTTCCGCCGGCATTATAATCCTCCTGCTAACTAACTGACCCAATTTTTCGGCACGGCGCGTGAGCCGGATATCTCTCCGAGCGTCCGAAAAATGTCTTTCGCTTTTTGCCTTTGCTTGTTCGTCCCGTCAAACTAATTTAAGAGGCAAGAGACAACACCGGTTGTTTACGTGGTGCCGAGGCAAAGTCGCCCCTGCACGTAACAAACACAAACACCTCGCGGCATTTACTCGCGCTTGTGTGCGCGTACAACAACGCAAACTTCCCCCATTGCGCAGAGCGACGGACCGTGAAGAAGTCTCGTACGCGTCCTGTGCATGCGAGCAAGACCGCGCTCGTCGCGATACAAAGACGCGAAGAAACCCCAACTTGATCGAGTGCAGTTCGTGCACGCCGCAGCGAGCACGGACCGGTTCTAAGGCCGCGGCGTGCATCGCGAGACGACGAAGAATAACGTGGAAAAAGGGGCATTGTACTTTCGCCTCAATATCCCACGATTCCGACGCTAATGACGCTAATTCCCAAACGCAATCGAGCGCACCTCTTTGGTCCAGGGTCCCTTGACGAGGTCCGGATTCACCACCTTCGCCCATCGCTGCTGACACTGAATGTCCGACCGATCGGGGAAGTACTTCGAGATGACGTCCCAGCGCTCGGTGTTTTCTTCGACGAGACTTTT
Organism: Ecitophya simulans; assembly: GCA_027574965.2. NCBI lineage: Eukaryota > Metazoa > Arthropoda > Insecta > Coleoptera > Staphylinidae > Ecitophya > Ecitophya simulans. The sequence goes on from JAODGE020025734.1 coordinate 6,532, forward strand.
CAGATGTGCGTCCTCCTCTTTGCTCCATCGTCCCTTATTGATGAGCTTCTTGCCTCGCGCGATGTTCAATTCGTCGTATAATCCCGACTCGTCGGAATCCTCGTTCGCGCTGTCGTCGGAGTCGACCTCGCGCTTGATGCTGCAACGAAACGTAAACATTGAAACGGCAAACATTTACCACACCATCGCAGATAACCGTATCGTCGAGGACTTCGCACTCAGATCCGATATGTCGCTCGCGAGCTTTCGAAACTCTCCTGCACCTTGGCGCGCCATTACATCAACGTGGAATTAGAAGATACAATCACCCTTGATTCACAGGCGAGCGACCCCCTCGGGGGACATTTTCCCATCGTAGGCAAGCACCGGAGAGGTCGGCAACACGCGCGGGCCCATAGCGCGCTCGTCGCACTATGGGAATGCGTTTCTATTTTGATTCTATTATGCAATCTGTCTTCTAACTGGGGCGATGCATGCGCACAATGCGCGTGCACGTCTCTTCTCACACTCAGCGTCCCTCGCGCAATAAATTCTCGAACACTTTGATTCGTACCTGTCTTCATCTCACGCTCGCGATGTGCAAGGGTTGCGGCGGTATGGGAGAAATCGAAATTAGGGGATGCTCTCGGTTTGACCTACTAGCGCGTCGAGAGCGAACTCGATACATTCTAATTTCTATGGGAATGGATGCAGCAGAAGGAGTTTCGTCCGTCGCATTGAAATAATTTGGGTCAAACTTGATGCTCAATATATTGCCATCCTACGCGCGGGGAACGCGAGCGAGCGCGCATCGCGTCTCTAGCCCTTTCCTTTCGACGCTGCGGAAACGCATTCGAGGGTGAACACAGGAAGAAGGCCCTTACCTCTGCATGTCAAGCAGAATTCCCATTTCCTTCTTTGTTCTCTCCACAATGGACAAAAGAACGCACAACATATTATTTCCTCAAACACGTTCCTATCTACGACGAAAAGTAATTAATTCGAATGCACTACCCTTTCCTCCGAGGAATCATAAGAATTACTTAGAACGCGCGCATCTCTACGTTTGCTTCCAACCCGGAAGAATGTTCAAAGTTTAACGTCCTCTTCGGGATCAGGTGCGCCCGCATTAGAAAAGTCAAGAGTTCAATACACCCTCGTCGCCGTACAGTTAGACAATGCGATGTGCGTCCCAGGCCAAATGCCTCGATCGCCCTCGCACGCGCCGCGCCTCCTGGGCCTCGTCGGCGCACCGGTGTCTTGCAGGTGCAACGTCCGCGGCGTCTTCGGCGAGCATCGCTCGACCGTCGTAAGACATATGCCGTCGCGCAAGATGTCTGCGGCACGCGCCAACTCGCGCCACTTTTTACATTATTCCGACATGTTGCCTAACGCGCGACGAGTTGCGTCGTCGAGACGACATGTGGCGTCTTGCACGCGCCGCGCCTTCCCTTAACCCCCACAGGCGTAATTACGTTATCTAACATATATTATTTATGAGCGCCGACAGAAGGCGAGCACGGAGCCCGCGTCGCGCGTGATGAAATTCGACAAGGATCGAGTCTATGCGATGATCTATGCGACGATCGATAATTCGTGAGGCACTGCCACGTTTTGGCGACTCTGCGCGATACCTCCGGATCGAGAAGGGTACAATGAAGGAACAAGACGAAACGAGGAAAAATTATCGAATTGGAACACCTGGTCTGGACGTACGGCACGCGACGTCTTGTTTTTTGCATCTTGCGTTACGCCATCCTGGGGGAGCAATTTCTTTATTAACATAAGTTGCACACGGCGGCGCGCATTGTTACACTTCTACGGAGGGTGTAAGACGTCTGAAAGGGCACCTCCGAACATCTAAACTCACACATCTGCTCGCCACGTCACGCGGCGTGATTCTTACGTGGATTATTACCATGCGACAAAGTCGGAAATGAGCAAACAGAGAAACGATACGATTTCTGGAATTATTAAAACCATTCCTGTGACAAACCAATTTAAAGAAAAATCGCAAACAAAAATGCCAAACGAAAGCAACGAACTTGCGACACATAGAAACCACGCACTTCCTAGTGCGATGGGGTGGCAAAGGAAATAGATGTAAAAATTATCGATCAAACCGTGGCAAGCAGATGGTACTGCGTAGCCAGAGACCACCTGCCCGTAGCGTGGACGCGATCGGAATAGTTGGCACGCCGAGCCCGCATCCAACCCCAATATCATTCTATACGCGCTTTTCGCCAGGCTTCGATCAACACACGCGCGCAGTGCGTGGTAAAGGCACATCGGCTATTTACATTCACCGCGGTCCGATCCAGGCTTGATCTACGATCCGAATGCATGCAAACGAGTTGGTACGAAACGCTTGATATTCAGCGCCGAGCAATCGATCGAACTGGCACCGCGAAAAGAAATCGCAGTTGGCGCGTTCCGTGGTGCCAAAACGGACATTTCGGTCTGGCCATTTAAAAATTTAAATTCCCAGCCGGCGCAACGGTAAAGAAACATCTCGCATTGTGCGCTCGCGTGCGCCGTTCAGGTAACGCCCGAAATGTGAAATTCGGGAATCCCCTTTTCTTGCGAAACGCCGTGCTCGTTTCTCATGACGACAAATCCACGCCAGGCGAACAATGGCGCCAAAAGTCGGAGTCGGCGCAAAAAAAGTCCGGACCACCCTATTATCGGAAGACGCCGTCCGCGGAGAGTCCTTCGGACCTCTTTCTCTCTGCGCACGCACACGTTCGCACGCACGTCAGTCAACGTGTGCGCGCGTGACAGCTGCAACCCCATGTGTGAACCATCGTCGACGCGTCGGAGAGGAGGAAAGCCGGCCGAGTCACCGCGCACTCGGATGCACCATGCCCGCACAATGGTCGGCTACACCCGAGGCCGACGCGTGGGGCTGAACGCCAAACATCTGTGGGACTGTACCATTGCGTTGGGCAGAGCCCGCGCTTTTTTCCGCGTCGGCATCGTCAGGTTGCATGGAAGATATAAACAATTCTTAACTAACCTAACCTCAAATGTAAGAATTCACACCTTAACTTCCATATCATTACTCCGTCCATTAGTACCATTAGAAACAAAATCACGTCCGCAAACCGTAGCCTACCCACATTGCAAGTTTCCAGTCAGATTCTGAGCGGAAAATATCAACAGCAGATTTTCCCACATTGAAACCTCTGTCGATTGACCTCGCGAGCGCGCACGCAATGAAACGAAATTAGAATACAACCTGTCCTGTCCAGGTTCTTGCCGTTGCACTCGCCGCAAATGCAAGACTCGTTCTCGCAGTCGTGGCCCCTACAGGGAGTGGACGGACCCGGCGCGCTCGCCGCGCCACGAAGCACAGACCGTACGAGAAACATATTTTTAACTTTCCGGCCGGGCTGGAGGTCGCTCCTCCAAGATGCCCTTCTAAGGGCGGGAATCCCGAAGCAAGCGGCGCGGCCAGATAGGCCTGACGGCGTATCATATGAGCCGAGAGACCCGCCGAACGAAAATAAACATCACGTCCGGAGCGCCGCGACGCAATTCGGACGAAAATGAAAACAATGCCTTGGATCTGGCATTGAGAATGCTCTCATGCGAGAATAAACTTGTGCGTGTGTTGGCGCTTATTGGCGCTGGATACTCTATGGAATTGGTTGTTCGTGGATTGCAGATGGAAGGTTTGAAATGCGTATCGCTGGTAATACTGCGCGGCAGGAAACGTTCACTAATCTAATCACAACGTGCGCGACTGCGCGTCTTATTAAACCGGCAGGTCTTGCGAGAAATGCAAAGCGACAGCACGAAAACAAAACCGGAGCGATCACTGCACACTTCTATGCTCGTTACGGTTCAGTTGCCTCTGCAACTGCTCGTCCACGAAGGGAACGTTGTTCGCATATGTGTGTCGCGACAGTAGATTCCGTAGGTAATTCAACTCTAGGCTGGCGCACGTTCTTTTTGCTCGCGCTTCCCGCTACCGCGATGATATTGTACAATGCGTAGCGTAACGCGCACAACTCGTCGACTCCAACGGTCGCTACTCACTTGTTAAACGCCACTTGGTGCCCGGTGGTGTATGCCATTATCCAAAGAGTCACGTGGCCGGTCGCGATGCACGAAACGATCACACGGCACACTCGGCGCAGAGGACGGGTCACACGACGGCGGCTAAAGTCCTACCCAACTCTTGCCGACATGAACGCTGCGAGGGTCAAACGCACGACATGCTACCGCGAGCACAACTGGCGCGACTGGCGCGACTGGCGCGTTCACGCGCGCGCCGTTCTCCGTTCGCAGAATGGCGCGCCGCTCGCCGAGGATCGGCGACGGTCGGCGAGTGTCGGTCCAGTCGCGCACGATGAAACGTTCGCGGCGCACCGTCGAGCGCGCTCGAAACTGCGTGCGTTACTGCGATGGATGCATGGCTTTCCGATACGACCGCGCGCGGGCTGCGCGACGAACGAACATAACAAGCGTGAAGGGCATTGCCAAAATGTATGCATTGCAATCAATACGATCAATAAATTCGCATCGTGACAGTTGACAAACTGGCGACGCATACAATATCATAAACGTAATCACAAATGGTACGAATAGTGCAATTTATTTACTTTCAAAAACTGGTTACGAGTTAATATTAATTATAAACTGCAGTTTTCATTCCAGCGTGTAGTAGTATTTACTTGATCGTAAACTTGAAGTTACCGGTATAAAATAGACAAGCAGTTATTGCTATAATACAGTACAAATTACGGTTACAAAATATATAAACAAAAAATTCATGTACCAATTTTTTTATCAGTATATAGTACATTTTGATATTGATTAGATTTTGTAAAAAGAACAGTTAAAAATGTACAGTTTAAAACTTAATTTTAATTAAAATTGAAAGTAACTAACGGCGCCCTCTAGTAGATTTGAATAAATTTCCAACAGCAACTCGAGAACAAAAATCCATAGACAACGTACGAATTTTATGTTGTAATTAGTAATCTAATTAGTATGTTGTCTATGCAAACATCACATTCGTCAGCAAAAATAAAAGCCGCCAAACACGCTCTGCAGTCTTTGCGCAGTAACTTAATCGCTCGTTGCACTTTTTCTTAAATTTTTGCGTATAATGTACCATCGTGTACCAACTGCTTCCAGGTTGTGCATATCAAACCCGGAAAAATCACAATTTTGCACTTGATTGACAAACAAAATGTATTTGCGCCTATCTTAATTTTTCATTAATTTTTCACATCACGTGGTGATGTGTTAAATGTGAAGATAAAAAAAACTGCGTTTTCATGAATTCCACAACGCATATGTAAAACTGCAAGTATTTAATGGCATTCACAATTTTACTTGACACTTTGCTTGACAAACTGCAGACGCCTGTAACCTGAATTCTAATTTCAGGGTGGTCGGAAAAAATGCAAGAAAAGTGTTTTAAAACTGAACAACTAAAGTTTGTGTCAACATCTGATGCTTTTACTGATGGTCCAAGATTTGCTATGTAGTGTGAGCATGCAAACGATAAGCTGCAAAGCAGCATGTGCCCGATTGTGCTGAGGTTATTGCAATAAACCAACTCAATGTTGGTAGATATGTTTTTTCTTCTTCGCACTAGATAATAGTAAGAGNGTGATCGATCTTTGGCACAAAGAACTGTGTAAAATTAAAACGCTCGTTATGCGCTGCCAACCTGTTTGAAAACAAAGTTAAACTGAAATAAACATCGCAAAAAACTCAACTATTTTTGTTCATTTTGTTTAGGGGGCCATTTGCTTAGAGCACTCTTTTGTAAATGTGCCATAAAAAATATTTTACGGCCTGTACGTTTCAAATCATATCGAGCAGTACACAGATGCGCACAGATGCGCGCTTCTTTTATTGCAATGAACTTTTGCATTGCTGTAAAAACTACAATTTTACTTTTTCGAGCATCCCATCTACACTCTTTTTCCGCAGGTTTGTTAAATCAAAAATGCTACTACTACTTAACTGCCACAAAGCTGACATGCGTTATAATATTAAAAAAAAGAACTTGTATTCGATTATTTTAGTATTTGGTAATAATTCTATTATAGTGAATTTCATGCAAAGTTGGTCATCACTTTGAGTTACCAAATATCAATAACTGTATATTTAATTTTGAAAAAACGTTATGGAAAGTATTGCTATATCAATACAATAATATCAAATAAAATATCCAATTTTCAACAACCACATTCACTTTAAATTTTCAAATTTAGGTTTATGACCTCTGTCAAAAAGAATCAGCGTTGGAAAAATAGTTCAATAATTATTGCTACGGGCGCTGCAGGCGATTCCTTAAGCTACAACCGCACTGGCTTAAGTATTTCTATAAAAGTTTATAACTCTAGCGTTTAATTATCAATTAAATCTTTGCTTAGTGTTTTAAGCATGAATGGTTATTAAAGAATATTGAACATCATCCATTAATACTCTCTATATAATACATTATATACTCTCTGATTAGACGAACTATTTTAAATTTAAACTTATTTCTAACCTCAAAGTTTGACTTGCATCGCTTGCATATCGATATTATAAATAAACATTGCAAAATGTTAATGCGCACAATTGTACGCATTATTAATTTCGTCCACAACTAAACAGACTAATTCTAAATAAACATGATGTTGATCGTAAACAGCTGGTCGCGATTCGCAACTTACAAAAACGCCCAGAAATTGTGCTCAGTGTACAGTCGATTGTTATCCGACAAAGTATTTACACTCCAAGTTGACAAGCTAGATGTGTTGGATAATTTCACGTCGGACCTCGTACACAGCACATCTTTAAAATGGGATAGAATGAAAATGAAGAAACCTCTGCCCAATTCAGCCTGCTCCTTGGTGCAACCTAAACAACTAGAGATCACCTCGAAAAATCTCTCACAAAATGAATTGGATCAACAATTCTTACATATAATTACTGATGAATCAAGCAGAAACATAGAAGATTTTCTAAATATGTGTAAACAAATGCATGTGCGACCCTCTTTTCAATGCACTTCACAATTGCTTGATGCACCTTCAAGCAGGGGAAAGATAAACATTATCCACAAGTTGAAGGGTTTATATAGAAATGACTCTAAATTTAAAGCTTATGCTAAATTTGATCACTATTTGGCAGAAGCTTATTGGATGAATGGTGAAGTTGTCAAGGCTCTGCAGTTGTTTGAACATGTATATGAGAACAATCCTTACATGCGGAGGAGAATCAGAATGATGTTGAAATTTTTGATTGCTGATGTGACAACGCAAAGTGAAGCTATTCTAGTCAGTATTATAAAGTTCAGTGAAAAAATTTTCAAACTATATAGAGATTCATATGCCTTGACTTGCGTATGGCAAGCATGTTTTCTCAGTGAGTGGTATTCTGATCAGAAGCTAGCATTGGAGCTTTTGCAGAATAATCATGGGTTGTGCCAAGCAGTCGTTGGTACTTTGCCTTATGTTGTCATTAATGCTTTGAAACAACATCAAGTTGAAGTTGTCTATAGGCTGCTTGAGTTGTTAATTAAATATGAAATGAAGACGCAGTATACAGTCATTTTAGTTTCTCTCTTTAACTATAAATGTGAGTATAATAATAAGGAATTTGTGCTTTTTTCATGTTTACTAACTTTGTTGCATAAATTTTAATGTTTTGTTTCAGTTTATGTTGGAGATTTGAAAAGTTGTTCAGAGATTATTCAGTGGACCGTCACTTATGATGTTAGGCTACCGCAGATTATACACAAGAGGTTTTTAATGTTGTTATTGAATAGGAAGAATGTCGATGACATGAAGCCTGCCAAACCTCCCAAACCAAGAGTCAATCTAAAATTTTAGTGGAATTTTTTATGTAAATTAATTTAGTGAATTAATTGAGAAATAGAATATTTTTGTTTCTAACTTGTCTACTGTTATCAATGTGATGTATAGAATGATCTAAATTAGGACGTGTACTTAAGGGCAATGAACTTCTCTCCAAATAAAGACATGCGTATTCGAGCTCTCACTGAGACGCCGAGGAGCTTCGAACATTGCACAAAAGGGTTGCGACAGAGCCCCATAGAGAGAAAGTTCGAGATTACCATTTTGTGCACACGAACACGTTATTACGCCTCGTTGGCATAACTATCGGCTTGTTTCAGGTGAAAAGCCACTCCACTGCGACGTCTGTGACTATTCCACCGCAGACCACAATTCGTTGCGACGTCACAAGTTGAGGCACAGTGGTGACAAGCCCTACAAGTGCCCACATTGTGATTATGCGTGTATTCAGAGCAGCACTTATAAAATTCACATCAAAACGAAACATCCTGCGCTGGATCAAAGGTTACTGTTTGCTTGCAAGATATGTAATTTTCGAACTGTCAGCCAGGCGTTATATTCAGGGCACATGTTTTCGCAGCATTCTGCGGAAGCTAAAGATGTTGCCACTTTATTACAAGCACAAAGTTCAGCGCCCGTTGTGCTAGGAAGTTGACATTGAGATTAGGATACTGTTTGGTGTTCTTTGGAGAATGAAATACTCCAATTCAACAATCCAAATTGGTGTATGTTTATGTTTTTTAAATAATGTTCGATGGAAATGATGGAAAAATGAAAAATGCATTTTATTACATTGACCTTTATCGATGCGGGAGTTGCTGTTTATCGTGTTTAGGACAGAAAGGGAAGCTCATATTTCGAAGAATAACAATCTCATGTATTTTTGATTGTTTGATTTAAATTTGAGTTAAATAATATGTTAGACTGTGAAGCGCACAAGTTTAGCTAGAAATCGGATAGGACAAACTAGAACTGTCGTAACGTTTCAATGGGTTATTTGCAGAGTCTTAACATTTGAGACTAACATCGACAACAAGTGAATAATGCAACTTGCGGAATCGGTTTGATTTCCCTCATTTCCGCGTTACCCGTGTGTAGTGATTCCGTATTCTACGGAATATATATTCTATAATTGCAGCGTGCAGCATGCGAGTTGTACCAACGGAAGAAGCAGAAACGCAAATAGCCACAAAAAGATTGACATTTTAGATTATCTTTAAAGAGTAAAAAGTTCAACGTCCATTTTATACATGAAAGTATTTGCAAAGATGCAGAGCTTCGGCTAAATATAACCACACGAGCCTAATGAATTTCGAACGGTATTGGCAATGAATTTATATTTTCATATTCAAGGGCCGGTGTATATTTAATTTAGTTACATGCAGCTTTCGTGCCAAATGAGAGCTAGTTTGCTGCAGAGCCAGGGACTGAACAAAAGTGTTACTAGACTCATATTACCATTAATTAGGATGGATATACAACAACTCGAAGATGATTTTAAACATAAAATATTGCTGTGTTATCAAAGTAACGATTGGCGCGCGCTGTTAAACTTGAATTCAGGGTCTAACAATAAAGTAGCCTACAAGTTTTTGTGGGTATGGCCGAGTTGTGATAATTTAGAATTTATTGCAAGAAAACTTAAGCAGTTTAGCAAAAAGGGAATAATTTCCATTGGTTGTGGATGTGGATTGCTCGAATGGATATTGCAGCAATATTTAGGCTCAGGTTAGTATTTACAAACTAGCAGTGTTTATATGTTTGTAAATTAGTGATTTCCATTTGCAGTATATTCCGTGTATGGCTATGAAGTGAACGAATCTTGGTGGAAAAGTGGCTACAGTAATCCGCTTTTTATAACACATCATTATCCGAGCTTTCCTATCGATTCTAATGAATTAAAAGAAGATCACATATTGATGTTTTGTTATTTCAATGACGGAAAAGCATTCAAACATTATGTTGACAATTTCAGTGGAAACGTTATTGTAATAATTGGTCCTGGGAACGGAAGAGGAACACACACAGATCCAACACCATTTCATCCTCGATTTGCTCAAATTGCGTATGATTTGCATTCGTATCAAGAGGTCAAAGAAACCAAAGATTATATTGCTGTATATACGAAGGTGAATAATCAATGATAAATAAAATGTTTTGTATCTGTTACTGTAATACATAAACGGCACTCGTAAAAATATTATGTCTGGATTTGTGACTATAGCGAACAGAACCTGATTAGTGTTATTAGCTTATTGCATAGTTTGCGCAGTTAATACCTTAACAAGAAGCGAATTCGCGTACCCCGTGGTGGCTTTGGGATTTCTTGACCATTCCTTTTCAGAGGCCACATTACGAATATGTAAGGATAAATAAGCGCAAACTAAATTAATTCAAACAGTTGTAATAAATCCTATATTAAAATTTGAATCAAATTTCAAATTAGCTTGTTAAGTGTGTTGTCTAACAATAGCTCGCAAAATTGCCGAAAACAAATCAATGTTTATCTAGAAACTAACCTCAATTTGTACGAGTTTAAATTCCTTCAAACTTGATACCAAACAAAAACGATTATATGATACCAAATAAACTGGCTAAAAATGAGGGGGTATAGAATGCTGAGTGGTATAATGTACGCGTATCACTTTGATAGAAACGGACAACTACTGGGTGGCAGAATAATTCAAGAAGATAACAAGTGTTTAGCACCAAATTCGACGTCAACAAATTCGTTAATTATCAGAAGACAACCCATCGCGTGGCTCAGGTTTATAGTGCTCTTTTGGAGTCCCCGCGTGTTGAAAGCTGCAGTCAAATTTGGTTTAGCTGCCATGATTATGAACAAGTACGAGAGGATTGGATTTGCAATTATGATGCTTTGTTTTGCATTTTAGAGAAGCTTTTTAATTTACGAAATACTATATTGCAAGGGGTTGTAAATGATGATATTTATATCTTACAATAGAGCCACATCAGATAATTGTACAAATGGATACAACACAAACAAAGGACTGGAATTTGAATGTTACAATGGACATTATGCTAGTAATATTTATATGAAACTATACATGAAAATATAATATTTGTTTGCAATATTTATAAATGCAGATGTATAAAATTTTATGCTTAGTCATTTAAGGAACTTATGTATTAAATACAATTTTTCAACATATTAAACTTGTGGTAGTATATAAATGATGTTAATGAATTGCTAAAAATTAAAAGAACAACTTTTCCACTATCAAATGCAGTTTAGATCACAAATTTATCATGCACCGTTCGCGAGTTATGCGCAATTTTAGAAATTGAAATTTTGAAAATATAGAAAATTGCTAAAGTTTGAGCGCCATTTTCGACATGTTCCCGTAGAATCTCTCATGTAACGTTGCTAAAAATTGAAAGAACAACTTTTCCACTATCAAATGCAGTTTAGATCACAAATTTATCATGCACCGTTCGCGAGTTAGGCGCGAAACTATGGGCGAAATTTAGCAAGAAAAATTGCGTAAATTTTGTATAATTTTGAAGGATGTTTTCGAAGGCTTGCAACACATTCCAAATATCAAACGGCAGAACACCCACTTCGACGCAGAAACCAATCAAGCGTGCAAATCCAGCGAGGACTGTTCCCGCGTCACCTGCATGTGACCAGGTCGTAACACGAAAAACAAAATTGTCTTTGCGCTGTAATTACATTGCAACAAAGAAAAATTGATCAATACCGAAACAATAGTCGGCTAAGCGCAACCCTACGTATCCGCACCACACGCCGCGTTATGCACTCGTTAGCCATCAATGTTTGTGCACATGCGACGCCACGCGTACACGTGCATCGCATTCGTCGACCTCGCGAATCGCACGAAGACGACGACGCGCCGCATTTTTCCGATTTCCATGCTCGCGCGTGCAAACGACACGGCCGGCAACGCGGCGATCAAACATTTTATTATTCGCGTCGGGTCGTCGCCGCACGTGAACGCCGCCGACGTGCGTGCGTGACGGCACACGAGTCCTCCAACACGCGACCACCACGTCGGCCGACGCGCCGATCGTCACGTTAACGCTCACGAATTCTATACGCTCGCGACCGGCCCGCACCGAGTCGTCACCGAAACTTATTGCTCGTCGCCGAACGTGCAATTAAACCGGCAATCATCGCGCACACTCCGCACCGCCAATCACAATTACGACGAAATCGCGTCCGATTGCATGATTGCCGATAGTTAGACACACGTGTCGACCTGAAAGCTACCGCATAACAGATGGCGTCGTCGGCGCACCGGCGCTTTTCGTCTAATACGCATTTCATACAAGACGGCGCACAATCCACAATTCGTCCGCGACACATGCGCTCGACTTTGCATCACGCTAGGAATTTTAATTCGCTGCCCGGCGCAATTACAGCGACGCGCCTCGATAAACCGGCGGCCGGATAAAAACGCCGACAGATTTTCATTTCATGCATATTTAAATTATTCGCGCATAATTAACTATGCACACAGTCGCCGTGCGAAAAACTTCCAGCGGCGCATGGAAGAAGCACGGAAAAATTCCGAAACGCGCGCTACAATGTCGATGGAGTCGCACGCGCACGCGCCATCGACAACATTCACCTTCGTCGCGTTTGATAACGCGCGCCGCGCGATAGCTGCATCGATATAAATCGTAATTGTTTCGCGCTCACGTGTTGCACAGCGTGGCCTCCTATCGCGACGCGCACGTTTCGCTATGTGCGTCGGTGTCGTCTGTCGGCGAGGTTCGCGTCGGCCGACTCGCCGGCAGCGGCTCAGTGGAAGCGCAGCGCTCGTCGACGAAGCTTCGCCGCCATCCGATGCGCCGAAACTGACGCACGCCGCCGGCACGTTCTGCACAATTCGCACTTAACTCGCACACGAAGCGCGCGCCACGTGTGAGTTGTGCAGCGCGCTTGCGACCCACCGATAAGTGCATAACTCGAGTGCGCGCTAGAAATTCGCGACAACAACAAAAAAACAACAACAACAACAACAAAAAGAAAGAAAATAGCGGTGTTGTGCGACCGGTTTGTGATTATCGAGAACGGAGCGCATCTCGAGTCGGGCAACATGGAAATGCGTTTTTGGGAGGACAATTCTTTGCAGCAGGTCAAATTCGAAAGGTACGCACGACCGAGAACCGCGCGCGGCGCCGCTCGGACGCACTGTATGCGCCGCGTCCGTCGCCTTGTGCAATCGTCGAACGCAGAACGCGAGCGAACGTGTTTATTAACACGTGCGCCGCGTGCACGACTCGGTCGCATGCGCTTTTTTTTCGAACGCGCCTCTCTCGCTCCGCCGACGATTCTATAATTAATCGACTGTGGGCAGGACTCGTCGACATTGCCCGCACGTGACGGACGATAACGCTGCCGAATTCGACGCGAACGATACGCGCCGACCGGTCGCCATCTTCGTCGGCCATCTTCGGCGCCGCCATTGCAGCCGATTCCAATAATATAATACGGTCGTAGCAAAGTGTTGCAGGTTTGTTTACGTCGCGGTTGCCCGACGAGAAAGTAGTTTCGGAATGAAATTGAAAACGTCGTTTTTCGGCACCGCCTCAACAACATCAACGACGTCGTCAAATATAAAGCGTGTTAGAATTTAATCATTAAATAATTATCAAGCGCAACGTAAACGCTCGCGTAAATAATTAAAAAAAAATGCGCAGTCGTTATTGACGCAATTGTTTTACTATGCGCGAAACTGTGTCAATGTTCACTGTGCGACGATTGCAACAAATCATACACAAACACGGTAATTGCTACAAACCACCACTGCGACGTGCATTAATTATAACGTGATATTCATGTTTGATTAATCACAACGCGGCGCTGTTTGCGTATGCAAAGAAATGTTTGCGCTAAGGTTATGTTGGCTGCTTAAACGCGCCATCTGGTAGTCGACGGCGTAAGTGAGTGCGCTGTGCTCCGAACTCCTCAGACGAAAGGAACAACAAAAAAACGAAGCAACAAACGCACATGACGCACGAACACGAGATTCGGTTAGCCTTATCTCGCCATGTGCTACGTCCCGTGGCCGACTCTAATCATCACTGCGCTTATCGCAATGTTTAAAAAGCACGAATATTACATAGTGGCGTGTACATTTCAACATGGCCGCCAGAAAAGTGCGAACGCACAGCGTGTTCGAGATGTCGCTGCACGTGTTTCGGTTGGAGCCGCGACCAAAAATAGCGGCGATCTATTTGCGCTGCGACCGCGCGGCGACTGCGAAAGGAAATTTTTGATTTCCGGTAACGGCGATAAACAGCTGTGCGCGCACCCACTTGTGATCGCCGCACGTGGTCGCACCTACGGCCGGTCGGAGCCACGTCGGAAACTAGATAAACGCGCACGTGAATTTCGTTTCGACGCGACTCTGAATCAAGTCCGGCCAGCGCGTTTATCAACTTTATCGCTGCGGCCAGCTGCACGTTATCGCGCGACGCGACGACGTCCTTACGCTTTTTCGTCGATCGCATTTCGTATTCGCGTGGTTTTCGGTTTTCAAGGACGCGCATGACGCAAGTCGCATTTCGCCACGTCGACGAGCGCAAAACATGCATAATTCCGGCGTTTCGCAAGAATCGCTACAGATGGCGTCGGCGGATAATGCGTAATGATAAGATATTTTCTAGTAATTCCAACGATAACATTCCGCCGAGGACCGGCGAGCCCTTCTACTGCGAGGCGGCGAATTTGAACTTCGCCACCGGCGAGGACGACTGCATGGACTACGCGTACCGCAAGGCGAACGTGCGCGTCTCGCGCCAGGATCCGCTCTCGCATCGCATCATCGAGAAGCGCCGACGCGACCGCATGAACAACTGCCTCGCAGACCTGTCGCGCCTCATCCCGGCCGAATACCTCAAGAAGGGGCGCGGCCGCGTGGAGAAGACCGAGATCATCGAGATGGCCATCAAGCACATGAAATACCTGCAGTACATGAACCACTATCGCCTCGGCTACCAGGAGTGCATGTCGGAGGCGATGCGGTTCCTGGTCGAGGTGGAGGGCCGCTTTCCCAGGGAGCCGATCTGCGTGCGACTGTTGGGCCATCTGCAGGCGCATTGCGACAGCATCTGTCGGGCGGCGACCGACGCGCCGCCCGCCGTCGGGGCGGGGCTTGCGCACGGCGCGGTGGGCGTCGACAAGGTCGAACCGAAGGTGGAGCCGAACAACAACTACGACAGCGAGCACCAGCAAGAGAGCATGCTGGAGTGTCCGACGAACGGCTTCGCGATGGTGGCGGAGGCGGAAAGGCGGAGCGACGTCGAGACCGAAGTGGACGTGGACGTGGGCACCGAGAAGCGGGAGGAGCACATCATGCACGATCATCTGCCGGGATATAAATACAAGAACGACATTAAGCTGAGATTCACGCAGGACAACGCGAAGAATCCCAAAGTTGCCGATCGGCGAAACAGCACGCCGATCAGTACTGATAATCAAACATGGTAATTATCGATATGTTTTTTCACAATGCGCAAACGAACGATTAATTCCTCGTATAGTTCGAGCATAGGTTCGCCCACGCCCGCGCACTTTATCGACAACACGCCCACAACGCTCGCCATACTGAAAACGCCCACGCAGAACGAGGAGCAATTGGCCACGCCCTGGACGCTGTCGGCGACCGGCCCCGCGCAGCCGTCGACCGTGTTCGCCTCCAACGGCACGTCGGCGTTCTGCAGTCCCAGCATTCGCAAGCCCACGCCTCTCATCGAAGTGAAAAATCTGGCCAACATCAACGGCACGTACGCGCACGGCCCGCCCACCAACGGACACGCCGACGCGGACAAAGCTGATTTTCTCGTCCCCGCCTTCGTGCTGCACACGAAAGGATCCTTCTACATACCTCTCACCGTGGACTATCACGCCCTCCTGCCCTATCTGGGCGGCATCGATCTGCTCGCCGCAACCGGCCAAGATGTCGTCCTACATCCGGTTGCCATTAACGTCAATTTTCAGCAGCCGAGCAAGAGCGTGCCGCCATCCAAACGAAGCGAGAAACTTTAAATCCGACGAGGAAGCGACATCGAAACGTTAAGGAGTTCATACAGAGTGAGAGCGCTTGCGTAGGAACGTAACAAGACTGTGATGAATTTATAAGACTGACATTGACACCTGATATACGCTGTAATGAGATATCAATAACTTTAACATTAACTCAACGCTGACCACTAAACAAACGATATAATTTACATGTACGAAATAAATATAACTCAAACGTAGGCCGAGTCTTATGAACGCACTTTGTGCCACAATGTAAAACTAAGATGGGGGGATTGGCTTAGAAATAAAAATCGATTGTTATGTTTTGCTTTGAGGTTCAAGCCCCCAGATTCGACAACGCTAATTCCACAAGTCACTTCTGTGAGGCGTCGGGAACCAGCTCTTCGAGCATATTCTCATCTAATAGTTTGCGTTTTTTCGGCTTGGCGGTTACCCACTCTTGCGCTTCTTTAACGACAATTTGTCTAGCGCAAGTTTTTGATCTGATATTCTCTAGCGTTGCAAGTCCTTCGTCGTGTTTCGAAGTGTGGAGTGCTTTGAACAGTGGCTGAGGATCTCTTATTCGATATAACAGCGAGTGCTGATGTTTCCCATAGTCTTCTACGTCCCAATCGTCATCGAGGCATCTTTCGCGAAGCGGAAGATATGGAACTGGTTCACTGGAAACGTGTCGAACAGAATCACGCGATGTTTGTGGCGGTTCGTGGTTTAAGGACATTGTTCTTTGACTTGGAGCTGTTTCCTGATCAGGTAGCTCCACCTCATTTCTTAAATCAACAGCAGTTGTATTTACAACTTCTGTTACAACTTCGATTTCATTTTGAGATGCCTCTTCAGGTTGAATATTGAAAGCTACTCTCTTGGCATTTTTTGACTCTTCATCTACTTCTAGCAATTCCTGTCTTGGGTCTCTAATACTTTCATTCTGCTCATTCGTACGCCTCACACGGCCACTCAATAATGCATGTTGTTGCTCGCACTTCAACTGCATGCCTTCTGCCTTAAGCTGTCTTATCTTATGGTGCAGTTCATTTAACTCTTGCTCGTACAGTGCACGGGTGCGTTTCTTCTCATTGGACCAAGTCTCCTGCAAGCATCGAAGCTCATTTCTCAGGTCTGCTATGCGAGCTTTCTGCATAGACTGTCTCTTAAATTCATGTTTTTCAAATTCTGCCACCTTAGCATTGTATTTGTCCAGTTTTGTTTGATATTCGAGTTGTAGTTCCTGCTTTTTTCTATCTAAATTTTCCTTGAATTCTAAAGACAACCCCAAACATTTTATATACCATCAATGCTCTCATATCAAATTGTTACCTATTAAGTTAACTGGGGAACTCGGTGTGTACACAACTGTATTTTCACACAGCGCCTTAAAAAAATCACATTGCTTTTGCTCAAATTGGATTGCTGCATCAAGTTTTGCACGTTTTTCTTGCATTCGTTGCTTTACTTGCACCAGTTGTGCGGTGAGCTACAGATTGAGTAGATTGAAAACTATTTGTTACGTTAGTTACTTAATAGCAGCACTTACTGTATTGCGGAGATTAAGTAGACGATCTGCATTATCCATTTTATGAATGTACTTGCTCGTTAACTAAACGTTTATTACTAAAAATAAAACCAAAACAAATGCTACCCCGATCTCGATCGTCACCTGTTTTAACGTCGTCGTATAACTAGTTGCATATATTAAAACCTAACAGTTAAATATAATATATTAAAATGTTTATATGTGTAGCAAGTTTTTGTGCTCGTAATTAATTATTAGTATAATGACTATAAATAAAAATTTTATTAATTTGAGATAAATACAAATGAATTTGTATTTCGATCATAAATTGTTTAATGTGTACGTTACGTTTTAGACGTCAAAACATAAAATTTGCATAAACAATTGAACTTCATTAATTGTAAATTTGGCGATAAGTGTAATTAATAAAACATAAAACAATTCCCAACCAAATAATAACCGCAAAATAAATTTATGAATATTCTTTAATTGTACAATATGTAATTAAAATCTTGAATTGAAAAATGTTTAAAAATGATTACAAATTAATGTCGAACAGAGTACGATATCGCATTTGGGAATTCGATAAACATGTATACAGAGTGTGTCAATCGCGTTAAATATTTACAAAAATCAATAGTATTGTACGTCTAATAAATTTGGTAATCGTTTAACCTCGCATAACCAAATTCAATTTATCTGAATAGTTTTAGCTATGATTAATCCTACGAATAATACGTTCTGCAATAGATTAAAATATATAAATAAATAATACAATAAATATAATACAAATAATTTCACTTAAGTTCACGTCTCGCCTAGATGGACGCCATATTGCTTGATTTGGTGCGGAACGCTCCGTGTTGCGAATATGCGTTCAGTTGTTGGCATTTTTGGCATGAGTTAACGAAAGGTGTAATTTTTGGCGCGTCGAAACATTGCTTTCTAATTGTCCATAGTTTGTCTTCCATCTCCTTTCTATGCCTGGATATTCGAAGTTGATGGGTTAATTCGCGATTAACGCTTTGCTCTTGACCAGCGGACATCCTGAAATGAAATGATTGCGTTAAGACGACGTTTACAGTGAGAAACTTAGTTTTCGAATGGGAAACTCGGCAATTTTGACGACCTTTACGACCTTTGACGACCAATATATAAAAATGTGTGCCAATATTTTGATACCGTTCGAAAGCTAATTTTTTGCTTGTTTGCTATTTTCGCGTGTTCGTTTTATTCTAATTCATAAATTATTGTTCATTTCTGATTTAAATTCAGTATTCAAGCTAAACTAAAAAAATGGTACTGATTCTTATATTCTTATGGAAGTGCCTCAACTGTAACTGATACTTTTTTGACCTTGGAAATTTATCGTTTCTCTATTTATTTTATAAGATTTTCCCAAACACCCTGTATATGGGACGTGTGTCGTGGTACGACTTGTCAGCCTATCGACTTTTGTTCCTAAGAGCACTTATCGATACACATGTTTTGGATGTCTTATACGGTTTGCCCTGATTACGATCATTTGTTTCGCGTATAACTCGCTCGGTAATTGGTCGATTGGAATGAAACAAACAGTGAAAAATCAAGCAAAAAATTAGCTTTCGGATGGTATAAAAATATGGGCACAATTTTAATATTTTGGGGGTGTACCAGTTGCGAAGATTGTTCGCACCGCAAACTGCTTGCCGAACTTTACTTAGAAATCAACAAATTTTGATTATTGCTTATAACTCGGCCAATAATTGATCGATTGGAATGAAACAAAC
>JAODGE020025767.1:0-18156 GCA_027574965.2 Ecitophya simulans
TTTAAGTTGGATTGAACCCGAACCGAAATCGGATACATTCGTTCGTTACTAAAATTGTCGGTAGATAATAAACATTGTTGCGATTGTTAGGGGTTCTGGTTTTTGTCGATTGTAGAAATGACGGGATCTGTTCGGGTGTCACTCAAGATATAAGGTTAATAAACAATTCCACCAGTTTGGGGTGGCAGATCACGGCGTAACGTGAAGAATAATATGTAGTGTAGTAATGTATAAGTGTAAATGTAGATAATGTAAGTGTTAGATAGTGGTGGATTTAGAAAAGCACATGAGTAACGATTATAGAGGAAAATGGCTTTAGGTGATGTTTGTCTATTGTTTTATTGTTTGGCAATATTCGCCCGACAAGGACATAAAATCAATAAACACGTTGTAAAGACGCGGCGATGAATTTAAATCTACGATTTAATCGCGTCCGCCGCAATCAAAATAACAGATTTTATGCAAATATTAATCTACGCGCAATCGAAGGTATTTAAAATTTTAGCACGACATTAAAACGCGGCAAATTATGCGCGCCTTAAAATCCCGACGGCCCTTGCAATCCGCGCCGCCGCTGATCCCTTGCGCGTTTTTTATATTTGTCCGCGCGCGTATTTGCATACGCGCGCTATTTATTCGCTTTCGTATTTAGTTTCATTCTGCGCCAGCCGCCGCGGCTCCGGTGCCGGCGTGTCGTCGCGCCGTTTTATTCCCCGTCGATTTTTCTCGCCATATTTATTTTTATGCGCGCTTGTTTTGGCCAACGAGACCGCACGTTTTTGTTTTATTCGCGTTCGCGCGGCGCGCCGCTCGTTGTTATTTTTTTCGTTTGTGTTCTGTTCGTCGGCGCGCATTTGTTCGTATCTCGATTTCATCTCGCGATTTTTGACACCGAAATCGCGCTCGTTTTCCGATCTCCATTTAAATAAATAAGAAATAACCGAGGACGTAAAGTTCGGGGGTTTATGATTGCGCGCAGGAGCGGAGGAAGACGGAGAGAGGAGGAGGCAGGAATTCAATTAAAATGCCCAGCGAGAGATGGGCCAACATTTTATTGCGAATTAAAGCGACGCCCCGGCATAAAATAAAGGGGGCTTGTTCAAACATAACTAAATGTGTCAATTTTTTGTCGGCGGTTGCGCAAAACGTCGAAGCATAAATCGTAGTAATTATATCTGCACCAATTACTATTTCGACAAATATTTACCTCTCCAAACTTAACCACGGTTTGTTCCAACCACGGTTTGTTCCAACACGATTTGGTCCATAAGGGTTAACATGGAGAATTTAACTATGGTGAATATGACGCAATTTTTTGATGACATTCGATTAAACTTCTCAATAGCTTTCCAATGATACCACGTTTAATGACATTTTCGATACGCAGCTATGCAAAAATTGCAATTTAGAATTAAAATTTTGTGCTCCTTTAAAATAAATTTAAAATTGATATCGAAATTGAAAACAAAAGATACCATACGATTGGAAATTAAATGCTCTTTCAGAATCTGCAATAACATATGAGCATAATAAACATGCTCTAGGAGTTACGCCAATAAAATTAATTTTCAGTGCATTTTACATAGGATGAAAAATCATTTTAAATTACAAAATTTCGCATAGCTGCGTATTGAAAATGACATTAAACATGATATCGTTGGAAAGCACTTAATCGAATAACATCGAAACATTGCGACATATTCACTAGAGTTGCCCGCTATGTGCATTAAAAAAATTTCCCATGTTAAACCTTATGAACGAAACCGTGGTTGGAACGAACCGTGGTTAACTTTGTAGAGGTCAAATATTTGTGTGAATATGCTAGATGACGAGATAAAGTCGAGTGTCGCTGTGTTAATGCGAGTTTCAAGTAGCCGTTTGTGCGTTTGTTTGTATTCTAATTAAAGACAAATTAATCACTCTCTTCCTTTCAGTTTCGTCCGGCGTCCTCGACGCGCCGCATTTTGTCCACTAATACGCTCGCGAGTCGCGGCGCATTCTGATCGTGCTCGTAGATTTACTTTTTATTATGAAATTGCGCGCGGCCCGCGCCGCCCCGCCGCCCGGTCGTTTGTTTGCCCGAACTCGTTAGCGTCGTTAATTAAATTTAGAGCCGCACGAGGTAGCGGCGTTGTGCGCAACTCGCACGACGTTTATTTCAATTTCCCAAGAGTCTCTCGGTCGAATGCCGACGCCAGCGCCGCACCAGACATTAAAAGTAAATAAAATCTCAGCCCAAGTCAAAAATTCAACGTCTACCTAAGAACACTCGAAGGCACTCGAAGGCTCTCCAAAGAATTCAAATCGAAAATGTCCGGTCGGTCCTTGTTTAAATTTCGTTGAATTGTCACATGATGGACAACTATAAGAAATTAACTTCGTGGCAAAGGCCCATGAAATATTTGTAGAAGAACAAAGAGGAAATTATTGGTGGGTTATTTAATTTTGGTTTCGTAAAGAATTTAGTGCGTGGTTGTCTCGACAGCAAGAAATATTTCAAATTACTTGTTAGAAAGCACCCGAACACAATCCCAGCATGTTTTTGTGCTTGGGCTTTTATTTTCAGGCTGGGATTTATACAATTCTATACTTGAGTATCGGGAAAAGCCGAATGCCTGTGAAAGACATTAAAAGTAAATAAATATTTGAGCTGATTTAATGTCCGTCTAATTGTGAGCGTATGAAAAAATAAAAGTGCAAATGTCCGGTTGGTTGTTGTTTGTGTTTTATATGCATCGTCACATTATGGACAATTATAAGAAAGTAACTTTGTGGCAAAGACCCATGAAATATTTGTATAAGGACAAAGCGGAAATTATTGGTGGGTTATTTTATTTTATTTTTATAAAGAATTTAATGCGTGGTTGTCTCGGCAACTAAAAATATTTCAAAGTTCTTGTTAGAAAGCACCCGAACACAATCCCAGCATGTTTTTATGCGTTGTGCTTTTATTTTCGGGCAGGGATTTATACAATTCTATACTTGAGTATCGGGAAAAGCCGAATGCTTACAAGACATT
This sequence comes from Ecitophya simulans, assembly GCA_027574965.2. Lineage (NCBI taxonomy): Eukaryota > Metazoa > Arthropoda > Insecta > Coleoptera > Staphylinidae > Ecitophya > Ecitophya simulans. The sequence continues at coordinate 3,020 of JAODGE020025767.1, forward strand.
AAAAGTAAATAAATATTTGAGCTGATTTAATGTCCGTCTAATTGTGAGCGAGTGAAAAAATAAAAGTGCAAATGTCCGGTTGGTTGTTGTTTATATGAATTGTGACATGATGGACAACTATAAGAAATTAACTTTGTGGCAAAGTCCCTTGAAATATTTGTAGAAGAACAAGGAGGAAAATATTGGTGGGTTATTTAATTTTGGTTTCGTAAAGAATTTAGTGCGTGCTTGTTTCGACAGCAAAAAATGTTTCAAATTACTTGTTAGAAAGCACCCGAACACAATCCCAGCATGTTTTTGTGCGTTGTGCTTTTATTTTCGGGCGGGGATTTATACAATTCTATACTTGTGTATCTGGAAAAGCCGAATGCCTGTACAAGCATTAAAAGTAAATAAAAATTTGAGCTGATTTAATGTCCGTCTAATTGTGAGCGAGTGAAAACTAAAAGTGCAAATGTCCGGTTGGTCCTTGTTTGTGTTGAAGGTGAATTGTCACATAAATATGTGGAATGTATTTGTTTAATTTCGTGGTAGAGTCGGCGGAAACGCTAAATTGGACACTTCGCGCGAGTATGCATGTTCATTCTCAGTTTGCTTTCCCTTCTTTCTTCAGTCGTCGTCGATCGCGAGCGTGTGGCAAGGCCGGCAGTGGCGACGGCGGGTTGTTAATCAGCCGATGAACAATTTTAAGTAGCGTTTCGTGTATGTGTATCGCCGGCGCACGGCGGCAGCGCGCGACCGGCACGCTCTTATCAAATATTTATTGGAATCTCCTTATCAAACGCGTTTTAATGTACTTTATGAGCATACATGCAACACTAATTTAGATTTGCCATAACCCTGAGTAACCTTCTTGCGACTCCCGAAACCACCAGCGTTCCTTCAAATCTCGGATGCGGGCCGAAATGCGAGCGCGCTCGAAAACCGTTTCGAGTGCGGAGCGTAGAACCATTTTGGTCGCGGCGCTCTTCACAATACCGAAAGGGATAAGAGCGATATTCAATCAATAATCGAACGTTCGTTAAGCGATTGAAAAACGAGCGGCGCGAAGAGCGCGACGCCAAGAGATCGATAAAATAAACGAGTGGTCGAGGCTTCAAGGAGAATCGGACGGGGATCGCTTTGATATTTGTTCTTTACGTAATGACAAGACATCCGATTCATTTTCTCTAATTAGTGCGCGCCAGCTGCGGGCGACGGAGAAAACCGACGATTATTAAAATCCTAAGCGCCCGGGTTGTAAATCACAAAGAATTTCGAAGAATCGAACGAAAGACATGTGCTCTGGATTCAATATTTGTGAAAGGCGCAAGAGGAAATTATCGGTGGGATATTTAATTTGGGTTTCGTAGAGCTTGCGCGGTTGCTTTGTAAACTGAAGATATTTCAAGATGATTTGTTAGAAAGTAGCCGAGTCCAGTGGGTTGGGGGAGATTTACTTGTCAAGCTTTAAATTTATAAAATCCTGCGCTTGACCACACGGAAAATTTGTGGCTTTCCAAGGAAGTATCTCGTCAAGTACTGCGCCGAGGCATTTAAATTGTCAAATAATAATTGCCAGCATCTGGCCGAGTCCATCATTGAGTGAATTATTATTCGCGCGAATTTCTGCCAGGGCCCAGTTTAGGTTCAGCGCAAAACGTAGCTCGGAGTTATAATTCCGAGCGGCGTGGTGCTCTTGAAGCGTAATCTTTCTATCAAAATGGCGAACCCGAACTTGCTCGGCCACGCTGCTCGCCAACGCGCCAGCATCCACCCGACGCACGGCAACCGTGATCTATCGATTTCACCGTAAAAGGCATCCTTGCCGGTCGCGGGCAGCGCGCGGCCGGCGTGAACCCTCTCGCCGGCTCTCTCGCAAAATTTATACATATAGATATTTTCATTTCGCATCCTTGCGTCCTCGCCGGCGCGCCGTTCGCTCCTTCGGCTTTTTGTTTCGCGCATGCGCGCGCATATTATATGCATTATGTGCGCCCGATGCTCGAGGAACGTTTCATTACCGACGCGGCCGTGGCCGCTCATCTGCATAATTGCTCGTTATAAAATAACTGAAAATATTCCAACTGCTCTACGACCCGCCGCGCGCGCGCGCGCTATCCTTTATGTTCATCTTCGCATCGGCGATCTGCCGAATCGTTCGATCGCCAGTTCGATCTCTCGCGGCGTCGCGAGCCCGACCCTGCGCCGCCGAATACTCGAGTGTGTCATAACCAAACATTATAATAATGTATTCATAAACAACCCAAAAATTTATTCGCCTCATTAAAAATATTAAATATTGCATGACTGGAGACTTGCGCTGGATGCTTTCGTCTCCGTCTCGACGCCGGCCGGCGATCATAAACTCTGTTGCTCGCTGGTTTTTTTTGTGCTCGCTGGCGTTCGTGTCCGCTGCGCGCGTCATGCGCGATCGCGGCGGGCGAAACGCGCGTTTTGACGAAACAATTCCCTCCCGTCCAGATATCGGGCATTTATCGTCGATACACATCGCATTATTCGGCCGCGATTTTTGCATATCGCACTCGGGCATCTACGAAATTCGACGCTGCGCGCGCCCGCCTAATCGCCGCCCGTATCGGAAGGAGTGACTTAATGATACTGCTTAATTATATCGCCTACGTTTTGGCGTCCTTCGCCATTACGCCGCCTATAATTATTTAATAAAAATTTAAGCGCGCTTCTCCGCGCAACGTGTAATTATAAATTAATTTTCGACGCTGCAATGCCAAGACGTGTGTACTCAAGAGTCGAGATCTCGAATGTAGATCGCGACCGTTTCGTCAAAATTTCCTCCCGGTTCTGACGATATATCAACTACAACTTATTTCCCTAGCTCGAATTTTTATTTCTAATACATTGAGTAATACGTAATGAGCGTTGTTTCGACTATATTGTTTGTTTTTCTGCAATAGATAGAGATTAGAATATTTAGAGGAGGAAATTGTTGTATTATAAATTATATTTCTCGTTATTGTAAATAGAGATGCAAACATTCAAGACGAACATTGATTACATTGGGCTGAGTAATAAATAACGAGCGATTTCTTCTCTATTTATTTATTTTCGGATCAATCAGTGTGTCCATGCTCCTTTGTCAGAAATTGACTGGCTTAGATGCGAAAAAGTTGAAGATCCAACTTTGTAAGTCTTCCGCATTGATGAAGGTTACGAATATTATCAAATTAAGACAGCAAAGTTACAGAGAAGAAAATTATCTTTTGAATGTGATGTAGTAGTGCTGAGAGTAGTGATGAGATAGGTTAAGTTAAAAAGACATGTTAAAATTTATTGTTTATTAATAATTCTACTATTCTTCATCAAGAACAGCAACATATTAATTATATATGTATTCTCCGTTCGAACAGTGTGTCGATGGTCCTTTGGCAGAAATTGGCTGGCTTACAATTAGATGCAAAAAAGTTGAGGAGTCAACTTTGGAAGTCATCTTTATTGATGAAGGTTACGAATATCATCAAATTAAGACAGCAGGGTTGCAGAGAGGAAAATGATCTTTTGAATGGTATAGTAGTGATGAGGCAGGTGTTTAATTAAAAAGCTCATTACAATTGACTCACAATCAGTCGAATACGCCCTAGTTATGGATCTGAAAATCCGGAATTTTTTTCCCTAGTTCATAAATGATGTCAACAAAAACTTATTTCTCTAACTCGAATTTTTATTTCTAAAAAGTCAAGGATGCAATGTTAACAAAATCGAGTAATAAGTAATGACCGTTTTTCATTCACATTATTCGTTATTCTATAATAAATAGAGATTAAATAATTCAGGTGTGGAAATTATTGTATTAACAACTATATTTTTTGTCATTGTAAATAGAGATGCAAACATTCAAGAAGAAAATTGATGGGATTGGGCTGAGTAATAAATAATGAGCAGTTTCTTCGCTATTTATGTATTCTCCGTTCGACCAGTGTGATTAGAAATTGGCTGGCTTATTGTTAGATACGAAAGAGTTGAGGAGCCAACCTTGAAAGTCCTCCTCATTGATGAAGGTTACGAATATCAACAAATTAAAACAACAGAATTGTAGAGAAGAAAATGATCTTTCGAAAGATATAATAGTGATGAAACATGTCTTTAGTTAAAAAGCTAATCACTTTTTACTGACATTCAGTCCAACACACCTTAGTTATGTATCTAAAAATCTGTAAATTGTTCTCCTAGTTCATACGTAATGTCAAGTAAAACTTATTTCCCGTTATGACTGCTTATCTCTAAGCCGACTCCGATATGCGTTTCTAAAAAGGCAATGATGTAATTTGAGCGAAACTGTTATTACATGCTTTAGTTGTGAAGCTAAAAATGTGCAAGTTAAATTGAAAACTAACGCTTGCGAGATTTAATTGGATTTAGTTAATTGCGAGCGGGTAATAAGTAATGGCAGCATTCGATAATGTCACGTGCGGCCATTAAACAACATGCCGGAGATATTAATTTTCACTTTGCACGCGGGCGCGCTGCACGGCGCATGCAAAGCCCACGAAGCTCGCGGGAGAATAACGTGGAAACGTTCCTGGACGCCCGGCATCGCGGGCATCGAGCGAGAATATGGAATATACGCTCGTTGCGACACGCCGCACGTACCTCGAGACGCGCAAGAATTATGGCCGAGGCGTTAAACTACGTGCGAGCAGCGGCTTTTTCGCGTTTTCGCAGCGCCGAACGGGCGCACGCGCAAATAGAAATGTGTATTAATTTTCCAACTCGAAATTGATTACCGGCCGCTCGACAATCCAGTCGACGCGGTGGAAAAAACACGCGCGAGACGAAGACGGCGTGCGCTGCAGCGCGGCCGGCGAGGACGCGCCACGCGATCGCTATGGATTCGCGGGATTCACTTTGCCGGCGCGGCCGACGCGAGCCGATCGGCGGTTTGCTGGCGCGCTCGTCTCGACTTTGAAGTCGGCGGGTCGGTTCCCGAGCGGCAGCGCGGCGCGCACGGCATTTATCGGGGCCGCGGGCCGCCCGAGGTGCACAACGATGCATGATAAATGCGCTTTATAAAAAATATATGATCGAAATAAATGGTTAGATCGGCCGGCGAGATCGGCGGCGCGCCGAGCGATGGCCGAAGAATGGCCGGCCGCGGCCGCGGCGCGCACTCCCGGCCCCGGCGCGGCGTTTGACGTGATTGAGAGATAGTGGGCCGACGCTGCCGGCTCCCAACCACCACCCGAGCGCGCCGGCGGGGCATAATCGCGCCGGAATTAAAAATCGCACACGATGCCATCGAACAATCGATGCGTCCCCGACGCTAACGAAAAACTGCCGGTGAAATCAAATGTGCCACGCTCGACGGACGCCAGCCTTGACTTATTATCGGATGCGCGCGGCGCAGGTACTTCTTGGCCGTCGGTGTATGATCGCTCTGGAATTCAAAACATCACACTCGTGCGTGGCGTCACTTTGTAAACAAAATATGGCGGCAAATTCAAATGCGCCATGCACGAAACGCGGCGAAATTGCTGGAAGTTCCAGGTCGTTTGAAGATGCACAAATTGTTTGGAGGAAATACGAAATTATGATGAAAATTACATTAGTTTTTTGACTTTTCGGATGCGAGCTGCGCAAGCACTTCTATGACCCTCGGTGTATTATCGCTCGCAAGTTAAAAAATCACACTCGCGCGTAGTGTCACTTTGTAACCAAAATATGGCGGCAAATTCAAATGCGCCATGCACGAAACGCGGCAAAATTGCTAGAAGTTCCAAGTCGTTTAAAGATGCGCAACTTGTTTGGAGGAAATACGAATTTATGATGAAAATCACATTAGTTCTTTGACTTTTCGGATGCGAGCTGCGCAAGTNAGCTGCGCAAGCACTTCTATGACCATGTATGTGATCGCTCTGGAACTTAAAGAATCACACACGTGCGTAACGTCACTTGGTAACCGAAAAAATGGCGGCAAATTCAAATGCAACATGCACGAAACGCAACGAAATTGCTGGAGGTTCCAGGTCGTTGGAAGATGTGCTGATTGTTTAGTAGAATTGCGAATTTATGATGAAAATCACATTAGCTCTTTGACTTATCGGACGAGAGGTGCGCGCTCGCGAACGTGGCATCGGTCTATTGGTAATGTGAATAAAGAATGTGATTACTGGCCGGCGCGAATGTGCGCGTGCGTGGAATGCGCGCCGCTTCTTGTTTCCAACTCCTCCGGCCGGCGAGCGATCGACACTCGCGAAAGCGCGCGCCGCGCATGCGAGTTGTTTATATTGCAATAGCCAAATGAACCAACAATCGCGCGCCGGCGCGCGGATGGGACCCAATAAGAGAAAAATACCACGCGAAGAAACCGTGCGGACTCTAGCCGCCGCCCGTTGCGGCGCGGCCGCCATTTATCAAATCAATTTACTATTTATTGTGATGCTTTTTTCGCCGCAAAGAAATTCGAATAAACATCGCGAGAGTCGCGCGCGCGCCGAGCCGCACCGCGCATGCGCGCTGCCGTCGCTGACGGATGGCGGCGCTGGTATCGCGAAAGTCCGGCGATAATGTCCGGTTATATAATGGCGGGCGCATTCCCGAATGGCAGCGCATTTTTAAATACTCGCCGGCGCGCTCATTAGTATGCGACTCGAATTAATCCGAAAACAGAGCGTCAAAGGGGCACCGCCGGAGTTCGGCGTATCCGCGCGCGGCGCATTCCGGCCGCGTTCATTTCGGCCGCTAAACGAGTCCCCGCGCGCGTCGTCTCGGCCGGCAAATATTTCAAAATCGCCAGGCTGCGCCCGGCGACAAACCCGCCGTCGATCGCCGGACGAATCAACGTCGTCGACGCGGGGATGGCAACATTTTCGAATTAATCAATTAAACGATTAATCGATTAAACAATTAAACGATTAATCGATTAACACAAATTGATAAAATATTCATTCACAATTTTGAAGAAGATTTAATCGATTAATCGAATACTGTTTAATTTTTCACTATTTTTTGTTTATCCAAAATCCAACCGCACTAGGGATGGCAATAATTCTATAATAATCGATAAATCGATTTATAATAATTAATATTATAAATAATCGATATTAAAAGAAAAATAATCGATTAATTCCGATTAATCGATAAATTTTTCCCTACGACGACGGTGCACCGACCGATGCGACAACCTAGCGCTAACGCTCTTCGCCGTCTGTTGCAGGTGCAGATACACGTCCTCGACAAGAACGACTCGCCGCCGTCGTTCGCCGACTCCGTCCTGTCGTTCGCCGCGTCCGAAGACCTGGGACAGGGATTCGCCGTCGCGCGCATCCAGGCCCACGACCCGGACACCATCGGCCGGCTGGAGTACACGCTCGTCGCGCCGAACGTCACCGAGTTCGCGCTGGACGCCGCCACCGGCGTCCTGAAGCTCGCCGACGCGCTGGACAGGGAGGCGCGCGACGTCTACGCGCTGACGGTGCGCGCCAGCGACGGCGTGCAGCACACCGACGCCACGATCACCGTGCAGGTAGGACGCCGGTTATTGAACAATCAGCGTAATCTATTTAGACACAGGTATCAATAACTCAGCCGGCGACCGACGCCGGCGAACACACCCGAACGCGCCTACAAGACCGGAGAGAACAACGGCTCGGACCCATCTGCAGACGATCGCGAACAACTTCCGCATTACTGCCGCCGCCGCGGCGATGCATCATCATTGAAAGTGCAAAGTGCTCTCTCCGCGCATCCACTGGGCGAAAGAACGCGACGCCGACCGTTCGGCGAGGAGCACCGCCTTTCCGACGCCCCAAATTTCGTCCCGGCGAACGTTCAATCCGTTCCGAGATCAAATCACACGTGACAACCGGCTGCGCGAAAGCGCCGATGGTTTCGCGCACATGCGCCGCCGAATGGCAACGTTCGGTGTTCGCAGTTTTCAATAGTCCCCCGTTCGAATCTTCTACCTTCTGGTATCCTTATCTCGCGGACGTTCGCATAAACATCGAGTTAGTTAGGCGTACAGTATGTAACCCGGCGCAGGAAGATAAGTGGCAGCAATTTCTGTATTTGACATGTGACAGGTGAAAAAATCACATCGTTTCATTAGCGCAGCGCAGCGCGAACTCACAACAAACTCGCGGCGAGCGTAATAGCGTGGCATCGAATATAATTTAAATATCGGCCGCCGACCGACGGCCATTTCACTTCGCTTCATTTCACTCCACTTCTTCGGCGGCGCTCTCGCTAGTTTATCGTTTGCCCACTGGGTGTTTGTGCAAACTATTACGGCGCGACCGTCGTCGATTGAAAGATGAGTAGATGCAATCTGGCCTGCTTAATTTACGTCCATTAACTAAATATCGACCCACCGCGCATCGTCCTGGGCGATAACAAATATCGCGCGATCGACGAAACCGGATTGCGCGCGCGCCTGCCAATGATCCGTTCGCGCGTTCGCGATTGCTTGTGCGGAGATAAGTGGCGTTTAGAAATAGCGCCTACTGGCATCTAATGCGTGCGATTGCTCCGCAGGTGACGGACACCAACGATAATCCACCTGCGTTCCTCGAGAGCGCCTACTCCTTCGACATACCGGAAGACGCGCCGCGCGGCTATCGCGTCGGAGTCGTTCGCGCCGACGACGCCGACATTGGACCGAACTCGCAGCTCACCTACACCGTCATCTCCGACTGGGCCAACGACGTCTTCTCGCTGAACCCGCACACCGGGGTGTTCACCCTCACGGCCAGGCTGGACTACGAAGAGGTGAGCACTTTCCCGCCGCTCGTCGGACGTGGCGCGCTTTTGCGCGAGGTGCGCGTTTAGCTTGGAATTTTAAACTCGGCGCGCGGCGTCCGTCGGCGCTGCTCGCGATGCCTTTTTTCCCTCGCGGCTCGCCGGCCCTTTATTATTTCGCTGGCGGGCCCGGCCGCCGCTTCGCTGAAACGCACGAATGACAAAAAGCCGTCCGGCGTGTTCGCGCACGAAACGCGAACGAACGCATTTAGCGGAACTGTCGCTTCGTCGTCGCGCCAGTTTTTGCGACGCGCGCCGCGCTCGCTGACGAACAATTAACGACTCGACAAACAAGCTAAAGACCCGACTAACTGTCCGACGCTGAAATACTGATAATGCCCGATGGTTTTATAGTCGATACAATTTCGCTTTTCAATTGCTCACTTTTTGCGGCGCGACGCCGGTCGTGCGTAGGCGAGCGCGAGCTGATCGAATTATCGAATGATAATCGCGCGAGGCATATTTTAATCGCGTTGGTGGTTTGTTATGCCGAGCGCGCCAGTGTTTTGTCGCTGCGTGAGCGCCGGACTCGCAGGCTGGGCCAGGAAGTGTTTGGCGCTGAAATTTACGACGCGTCGCGCGAATTTTGGACGATGCGCGCGTGCGCGCGCGCGAATATTATCCTGTCGCGCCGCGCTCCCAGGACAATCTGGCGACGCTCGTCGCAGATTTATTGTTCGCGCGAGACATTTGCCCGCGCGTTTTGATTTACGAACGTGAAAATGGAATTCTAACAAGACGGGAATCGCTGTCGTCGCGTTTCGTGCATAATTGTTTTCGCTCACTTCGGGGCGTTTCGCGTTTTGGGCTCGTTGAATTTCTAATGATTTAAGCGCATGGCAAACGCCGTCTGCCTGGCATATCCTGTTTCAAGTTAACGCTGTTTTCATTTACGCTCTCTGCGCAATTTTCACTTCGTCAGGGAGAATACTTGAGATATAATAACGAAGTCACAATAAATGTCGCACTCCGGAGGAGGTCTGGCGTGGCCTTGCAATATAAGTCAATCAGCGCACAAACAAACTATATTATAGGTGCTTTACAATAAGTGTTTGTACATGTCAGCTTGGCAAAACCCTTATTAATAACGTTCGAAACGTTGGGTAATTGAATCGTCGGTTTTTTTTTGCGCTCGTCTCGTGATTGGCGTTCACATCGAGCCCTCTCGCGACGCGTTGCGCAATCGAGTTCAATCCCTGTCGCATTCACATATTGTCATTCTGTGCAATTGCGTCGTATATATATATATCTAGCCATATGCGTCCTTTCCGCGCCTCGGCGGCGTATGCAAAAACCAGTTTCGCATCGCAGTCGCGGCGCGCGGCGCGGCACTAGTTTTTAAATAAATATTTTATCCGCCTTTCCTCGACGACAAAAACGTTTGTTAATAGGCGCGCGGCGCGCGCATTTGCGCTGTATAAAGAATGCGCGAAGAAAAACACGCGAGTGCGTCGCGCGCATCAATCCAGAAATGATGCGCAGAATTTCGCGAAATGAAATGCGCACGACGCGTCGCGTGTTTTCTTTGACGCTCCGCGCGACTATCTATCAACGCGTCTTTGTCTGAAATTACTGGCAATGCGCGTTGAAAAACTCGTTAGATCGCCACTCGTAAATAATTTTAATTCATAAATATCGACGGCGCATACGTACGGGCCGCGAGCGTCGGGTTTGTTTGTCTAGCCCCGCAGTCCTGCGAGCGTTCAAGATAAATGGTATAAATGTGTATAATTGAATAATATATTACTCGATTGTCGTTTTCGATGCGGCCAGCGCTTTATATGGTATGATAGTTTTGATCAACGTGGCGTGCCGTCCCGTTTTCTTGTACTTTTTGCGCCGTTTTATTAAAAATCCATCTCGGATCTATCTCGGATGCGTGCTCGGCGCAAATCATCAATTTTAACTCTCACAATATTATTTACCGTCACATGATTCGCATTTTTTGCGTCTTTTTTTTTAGAATCGTAAATCTGTCACGACGCCGCCATAGCTCCTTATAATGTATTGCAACTTTCTCAGCAATTCGCGTTTCTAACCGACGAAATGTTTCGTTCGTTCCGCATTTCCAGGTACAACACTACATTCTAGTGATACAAGCGCAAGACGCTGGCCAGCCGGTGTTGTCCAGCACTCTGACGGTGTACTGCAACGTGCTGGACCTCAACGACAACGCGCCCGTCTTTGACCCGATGTCCTACAGCAACGAGATCTTCGAGAACGTCTCGATCGCCGCCTCGGTGCTATCGGTCAGCGCTACCGATTTCGATTCGGGTAAGTCGAGCTCGTCGCCGCGTCGACGGTTTATCGTCGAAAGTTCGCGCGTTTGCCTCATCGGCGTTCGCGCCTTTTGTTTCTGCGCGCCGGCGTCGTTTTTGTTTTGCGCTTCGTCGAAGGAAATACGAAAACCCATCTGCATTTGCATCTGCATCTGCATCTCGCCCCGTCGGGTAATTATTTTAATTCGGACACCTTGCAGGTATTTCATATTCGGGCGCACCCGACCCGAGACTGCTTTCGTTCTTTTATCTGAAATTTTATTTTTTATATCTACCGAACGGCCGTAGAGCGGACGAACCGCGAGCGTAACTACGCCAAGTAATTTTACATTTATCACGGGCTATAAAAACCAATTTATCATGCCAAGTATGTGGTGTTCCTCGTAAATTTTTCGAGGAGCTGAAGCGCAGTCCGGCTTCTGACGAAGACGCACCGCCGTACGAGACCTGATATAATTCGAAACAACAATATAAAAATGAAATATTCTCCAAACTTTAAAAGCCAAATTTCACAGGTTGGGCGTGTTAAATTTTTAAAAGTAAATCGATCCATAGGTGGCACCGAAAGGCATTTATTCGCTTCCATTTTAAGCCGAGCGTTTTAGTGTTCAGAAAGATAATTGTCATTTGTACTTGTGCAATCATAAACGGTATTGTTAGTAGGTTAGTTTTTATTGCGTTTTCCTGCACGTGTAGTTATGAAAGTGTATACGAAAAAGTCCTTTCTCTCGGTGCCACTCCATTCCTACTGTGGTCAATAAGCGGTAGTTTTATTATTTTAATTGTTTTATTCATTTCGGCGTTATTATTATAAAGTCATAAACACTCCTGGCTACTCGGAATGCGGCATTTATTGCCTTCCCGCGAGTCGAAAATCGTCGCCGAGCGTAAAAAGCGCGCGAGCAAATTTATCGTTTAATTGCATTAAGCACCGTGTCATAATTAAACATCCGTATAAATCTATCACGTTAATTTGCTTTCACAATCGTGGTGCCGTGCGCGCGCCGCGACGCACGACTCGGCGCGATTTTTCCGCAGGCGAGCGCGTTTCGTCCTGCTGGACGCGAACGAATCCCACTCGCGCTCGCTGATGGTTCGCGGCCATGGCGCACGCCGGCGCAATTTCGAAAAATCCACGACAATCCCAACTTTGCGTCAAGTCATGCGGAAAACCGAATGGTTTACAGGTTTGCGCATTTTGTACAGTTAGGTCGATTCGCATAGAGTCGGCAAGACGAAATTTAATTAGTTCCTGCAGCCATAACGTCGCTACGTACTTTTCGCGGCACGCACACATCACACATCCACGTAAATACATAGCTCGTCACGTCGACAACAACGGCCGCAACAACAACGACGGCGGCGGCGATGACGTTCGAGTCGAGAACAACCAGAACCGAAGCGAAAACCGTGCCCGACTGCACGAGGTGCAGTTCGTCCAGTTCGAAAACATAAAAGTTTGCAAGCACATGTAGGAGGATGCATTGCGGCATTTGCGAGAGAGTGCAAATTATTGTATTTTCCGGAAAATGTGCCCACTAACCATATTTATTATTTATGCGGCGTTTAAGTATTTTTCAGGCAAGCCCATCGCTGGCATGTTGCTTTCAAAAACTCGTTCCTTTGTCGTTTCGTTAATGATGACGTGAACGAGGTCAAATTGCATTTCTAACTTTGGTGAAGAGCCAAGTCATAAATGCGAACTCTTCAGTGGCGCATCGGAAAATTAACTTTTTCTCCGATCGATTGTGTCGGCTGATTGATTTAAAAATAGATTCAATGCGAAATGGTCGACGTAACGTCACGTAATGCTTCTGTTACAGGGCTGAACGGCAAAATCCAGTACGCCATCACATCTGGCGACGAATTCGCAGACTTTCGCATCACTGAAAACGGCACTGTGTACACGAATAAGGCGCTCGACAGAGAAACGCGCAGCGTTTATAATTTAATGATCACAGCCTCTGACTGTGCGCCACATCCAGGGAAACGGCTCTCCTCCAGCGTTCAAGTGAGTACTTAGTGCGACTAATAAGGGCGTCGCTCGATTAATCACGTAAACTCAACTTAAGCGCAAACTGAGGTCTCGACTGCTACGTGACACACTTTAATGCGACCGGATGCCAATAAGTCAGCAGTGCGTCGTTGTTGTTATGCGATACGCCATCTTGGTAGCCGTTTTGTGTAATATTGGGTTCTTATCAATCTCTTTAGGCGACCATTGTGGTCAAAGATGTCAACGACATGTCTCCGGAGTTCGTCACCGGCAGCGAGACGCAGGTCGCCGAGAACGTGCCGTTGAATACTGTTGTAACTGCGATCAAAGCCGTCGACAAGGATGAAGGGAGGAACGGTTACATCGAGTATTATTTGATTAATGAAGGGGATAGTCAGAGTGGGGCGTTCTCTTTGGGTCCGGTGGACGGTTTGCTTAGAGTCGCTGGCAAGATCGACAGAGAACGGCGTAGCAAGTACACGTTGAAAGTGGAAGCTAAGGACAGAGGTGATCCACCTAGGATTACCACCTCGGAGTTGGTTATAAATGTGCTGGACGAGAACGACAACAGTCCAGTGTTTGATCCCAAACAATACAGCGCAACTATTGCGGAGAACGCCTCAATAGGAGCGAGTGTTTTAATGGTAAGTTAAATAGTTGTTTGAGTTTGATGTCGTGGATTTATCATTTTGCTCTGTAGGTCTCCGCAACCGACATAGACGACGGTCTCAACAGCCGTGTACGATTCTCCATCGTCAGTGGTGATAAAAACAGAGATTTCTCTGTCGCCGAAGACACGGGCGTCATCAGAGTGGCGAAGAATTTGAACTTTGAACGGAAATCTCGGTACATGCTAACTGTAAAAGCGGAAGACTGCGCTGGCGACATCGACGGCGGCATTGTGCGCTCCGATCTTGCGCAAGTATCCATCGTTGTCTCCGATATCAACGACAATCCACCAACATTCCTCGACTCGCCGTATCTCGCGTATGTCACCGAAAACGTCCTGCCACCAAACGGCGGATATGTCATCACAGTCCAAGCCTTCGACGCGGATACTCCTCCATTCAATTCGCTTGTCAGATACTTTATCAAAGAGGGCGATACCGATATATTCCGAATAAACGCCTCCACTGGCGAATTGTCGCTTCTGCGCGCGCTGGACCGCGAGCTTCAGGGCGAGTATTCGCTCTCCCTCGTCGCCATGGACACAGGTTAGTTAATTTCAACTGAGGAGATAACCGCATTGGAATGCGTCGCTAATGAGCATCGTCGGGTCGAAATTATCTGTCGCTGGTTGATATTTTATGTCGCATTTTAATGCACACAATAAACTACGATAAGCGCGAGAGCAGGCATAAAGCAAACGTGCATGTAACGTAGACGTAGAGGATGTAATGCAAATAAATGATTGGCTGTTAAGTAGTTTGTTACGTCAGAATGCCGAAATATGTTTTTAAAACCGAGCGGATTTTGTTTGTAGGTTCTCCGCCTCTGACCGGCTCCGGGACCGTGAAGATCATCGTGCAGGATGTTAACGACAACACTCCTGAATTCAAACGACTATCCTATCGTGCCACCATTAGAGAAAACAGCCCAATCGGATCGTTGGTTCTTTCACCCACGGCGACTGACAAAGATATCGGATTAAATGCGAAGCTTCGCTACAGCCTGCTCGGTGATAAAGTGGACCGTTTTAAGATTAATTCGGAGACTGGCCAAATTACTACCAACACGAAATTAGACCGGGAAGAGGAAGACTTTTACCACTTCACGCTCATGGCGCAGGATGGCTCTACAACTGAGCCTCGCGCAGTTGCCGTTAACCTGACGATTTTTGTCGAGGATGAGAACGACAATGCTCCGACATTCTCGTCGAGCAACTACCATGTATACATCTCCGATCAAACTGGTGCTGGACACTTTGTCTTTGGTGCTAAAGCAGTTGATCTAGATAAAGCGGACAATAGCAAAATCAACTTCAGGATCATGGGAGAGAATGCAAACCTATTTGAGATAAATCAGAAGACTGGTGTTATAAAAGCGACTACTCTGTTATCTAAAACCGGGAAAAATAACTTTGTCGTAGAGATTGAAGCAGTGGACAATGG
>JAODGE020025769.1:0-22658 GCA_027574965.2 Ecitophya simulans
ATATATATCTGTAAGTGTGTAAGTGTCGCACGCGTCAAACGTGTTTTAGCGGACTCGCCACTAAAAGTGTCTAGCACTACGCGCACCGGAATCGCGTGGACACTGGAAAATTTATTTTTAAAGATTTGGGTATATTTTAAGTTAAAAATCGAGTACGGTAAGAGAGAGGAGCTAGAACTTTAGTAAAAATATTTAATAATTTGTAATTTTTAGACATTGATTAGATAGAAATAAAAAGTAACTATGAAAATTGTGCACAGATTTGGAACGTCTCTGACAAACATTTTCCAAAAAATGTAACAATATTATTATTCTACTACTTGGTGTAATGTCGCTAAAATTAATTCAAATCAGTCAGAAATTGTGCGCATTCTGAATGACGTTTACCATCAAACTAGTATGACAAAGCAAAACATTTATCATGACTGGTCCTGTAATAAGCCCATAAATTAACTTATATTAATATAGGGAATGATATACGGTTTTCATGCGCGTATGAAATATTTATTGATGAGATACATTGCGAAAACATAATAAATGCAAGGTCATCTTGTTCAAGCGGTTCTATCGAGTTTTACAATACTTTGTAGCTTAAGTATTAAATTTATGTGTCACCTCATTAATGCAAAGGGTTCCTTCATCCTCATTATACATTTTACATTATATTAACTATGTTCTTTTTTTATTTAAATGTATTTCTTTGCATCCCGCATTTTAATACCGGTATCAATTTAAATATAATATTATGGCAAATCCGCCAATCGCAATTTTGTATCAAGAATTACGTCGCAACTACGGACTTTTCTTAAATTTCCACTCTATTCTTGTCTACATTAATTATATCCAAATATAAGGAAAATGGCAGTGTTCTAACTTTAACATTTTGCTGCTTCGAGTAGAAGAGTAAATCATGTTTGATTTTATAATTTAATCAACACACTTCTTCGTCATTGGTGACTGATGCCAATTTTAAACTTTCGTCCCAAACTGATTTTTTAAATGCGTCATCCAAGATAAACGGTTTTCGAAAATTGACACATTCTACCACATAATCTCCCGACTGCACTCTCGAAGACAACGCGCTGTGTAAAATACTTTGAATGCCTTCGACAGGAGTCTGTAACAGTCATCAAAATTAATAAATTTGTTATCAATGCCTACTAACACAACAAGCCAACCTTTCCCAACAGCTGCACTAGCAAATTAATGCACCAATAAATCAAACGTGTGACAATATTGGTATTGGAAGTATTTGTCTGGGAAATCGCCCACAATGGAGTCCAAACAAATCCCGGATGAGTGGCGGACACCAAGACGCCGTGTTTTTTTAATCTATTAGCAAAAATGTCGGACGCTGCGAGCATGACAAGCTTAGAGTTGGCATATTCAAAAAAAATGGCAACTGGCGACAGGGGGATTCCCGACAATCGATTAATGGTTTCACCCTTCTTCAAATAGTAAAAGTGGGCGACAATCGAAGAAACAAAAACAACGCGCGAGTTTTTTGTCGCTATCAGCAGAGCTGTAAACATTGGAATGTCAACTATAATAACTGATTGCTGAATTATTTAGAATTTCATTTCAAAGCCTTACGAGCAAGCAAATGAGTTAGCAAAAAATGGCTTAGGTGGTTAATTTGAATGACTTTATAGATCCCATCGTCGCTCTTTGTTTGGAACCCTGCGCAACCAGCATTATTTATTAAAATGTCCAATCGTTTCTCGTCGCTTTTTAGAGATGCTGCGAACTCTCGCACCGACGCAAAACTTGCCAAGTCGATGTGTTTATAAACGATGTTTGGGTTGCCAGTTTCTTCCTTTATCGCTTTCACCGCTTCATTCCCGGTTTCCACCGTTTTATTGGCAATTATAATGCGGCATCCCCTCGAAGCTAAATTTAGTGCGCATTGATATCCCAAACCTTGAACCATCAAATATTGCAAGAAACGTTGAGTGGAAAGTGTTTAAAGCTTACCCGAATTTCCTCCTGTAATGAGTGCTGTTTTTCCAATTAAACACGTACTTGAATTGCAATAGCCTTTTGTCATTACTGAGAAGACTTTTAGAAATACTACTATACTGATGATTGCGCATACAATGATAAAAATCATTTTTCAATAACTTCTGATACTATCGTTGGTGAAGATGTGTGTCTCCAGCGATGTTTCACAACAAACTGCGTTTATTAATCAGAAAACATGTACGTAACAGTGCTGATTTGCAATGGTAATGGTAATGGTTATTTGTCATTATAGGCAATTTTATAATTTGTGTCAAAAGCAAGAATAGTAACGTTTTTGAAACTATATTTTTGTTTTTAGTAAAAAAAGATGATGTTTTGATGCGCATGTTGAACAAAAAATGTAATATATTAGTGTTAATGTGATTTTATATACAGAATATTTGTTTGTTACATATATCAAAAATAATATCTTATTAGATGCACGACTCGCCGAACCAAACTCTAACTACCAATATATCTGATGAGAAGATTCACAGATGGTGCTCATTTAAATTAAAACTAAATCAAATATATGGTTTTACAATTTCAATAAATTTTTTTATCTGTCATTTAAAATTCTGGGAAAAAACAGAGGCAGAAATAAATAAACTAAACTAAAAATCCTAATTGTAAAAAAATAAATAAATATACTAATAAATTTACTAAAAAATAATAATAACATAAACGCTAAAACGTTAAAAAGTATTAATTTTAATTTAAGAACATTTGATAGAAAGCATAGACAACAATTCATACGTATTGAAAACCGAGGATAGGTGACTTAGTAATGCCATCTATTAACATCTCAAAACCCACGCCGTGCACCTGGAAATGAATTTATTTATAATATATATTTCTTTTACGTTGGTATTCTATATCTTCTATCGACGAGCGTCGTTGAAGTAAAACGACACTAACGAATGACACTTAGTATAGTGTCACTGAAATTAATTCAATCGATCAGAAATTGTGCTCATTTTGGATGACGTTTAACATTGAACTAGTTCGACATAGCTAAACACTTCAATGGTCCTTAAATTAGTTCAAAATTGTCACCAACACCTACAATGTATAAACGATTTTTTTTTACTGTTAATAGCGGTAGCAATTTAATTATTAATATTTGCAATTTTGTTTCGTTAATTATGGCGTAAGTACGCACTCTCCTTTAAGTTCCACTCTATGCGCATGTACGCATTAATTGTGTCAAAATTTACAATTTCTTATGTTGGAACAAAACAAGATGTAAAATAATTAAAAAGGGGAAACTCAAACTTTTCTAACTGTAAAACAACATAAATTTTGCGGCCTATTGTAGAAAAGCAACCCATGTTTCACTCCATGTTTAAATCAGCTTGCTTCTTTGTCCTTGGTAACCGATGCCAATTTTAAACTCTCGTTCTAAACTGCTTTTCTAAATGAGTCATCCAGGATCACCGGTTTTCGAAAATTGGCACATTCCACGACAAAATTTCCCGACTGCACTGTCCAAGATAATGCACCGTGTAAAATGCTTTGAATGCTTTCGGCGGGAATCTGTAACATACATCGTATTTAACATATTTGCGCTCATCGCCCACTAAACCAACAAACCGATCTTTTCAAACAGCTGCACTGACAAATAAATGCACCAAAAAATAATACGTGACAATATCAATTTTGGCGTTTATAGTCTGGGGTAGTGGTCCAGATTGCAGTCTTACCTATTCTCGGATGAATGGCGCACACCAGTACGCCATGTTTCTTCAATATTTCGGCAAAAATGTCTCACGTCGCTGGCAAGCTTAGAGTTGCCATAATCAAACAATCTGTCCAACTGCAACAGGAAAACCCGATAGTAGGTTGATGGCGTCACTCCTCTTTAAATTGTGCACGTAGACAAATATCGATGAGACAAAAACAACGCGCAAGTTTATTGTCGCTATCAACAAAGCTGCAAACATTTGAATATCAAGTTTAATAACCCGAACGCTGAATTACTGACAATCATTGCATGCCATTTTATAGCCTTACGAGCGAGCAGATAAGTGAGTAAAAAGGGGCTCAAGTGATTAATTTGAATGACTTTATAGATCCCATTGTTGCTTTTTGTTTCGAAGCCTTTAGAACCAGCGTTGTTTATTAAAATGTCCAGACGTTTCTCGTTGCTTCTCAAAGATGCAAACGACGTTTTGATTGCTGGTTTGTGCATTGATGGTTTCCACCAATTGTTCTCCGTTGACCACGTCAGCGATTATTTCGCGACATCCCCGCGAGGCCAAATTGAGTGCGTATTGATATCTCATACCTTAAAGTATCAAATGTTACAGAAAGCATTTAGCAAAAAGTGTGTGAAAATTACCCGAATATCCTCCTGTGATTAGTGCGGTTTTTCCACATTTGATTTACAATATCACTTTGTCGTCGCGGTAAGAAATTTGAAAAAAACTACTATACCAATTGTTGCAAATAAAACTGAAAATATCATGGTTTGGCTGCTTTTGACTGGGTACGATGTTTGACAATGAACTGCAATGACTTGACGCGATACAGTTCTATATTAATTGATGCTAAAGTATAATTAATGCCAACACTGCGGTGTGTTTGCACTATGTTTATGCATTTTTCTCGTTTGAGCAAAGAGCGACGAGGTAACCAGTTCAAAATTAATAGTTTCAAGTTTACATCAATTCTCTAGAATGGTTATAATTATCATGATACAAAACGAACAGAAATAATATATCATAATTTTTTGTAATTGTCATAATGGTTATGTTTACAATAAGCATCAAGTCATTTTCGTAACAATTGTGAGAAGAAAATGCTTTTTACACAGTGTCTGTAGTGAAGTAAATAATGCGATTTGATGCACCAGTAGTATAAAAGAATGTTACAGATTAGTGTTAAAAGTAACATTCGCCTTAATTGACACGTACTGGGGACCAATTGAGAAATCTATATCGGCAAATAGTAAAAATGTGATTATATTTATAGATAAACACATTACCACATGCACGACTCAATGTGCTATTCTGAATGTTAATCGATTGCGTAACTTAACCATCCGTTCTCGGCTTTCGATACGTGCGAGTTGTTGCCTATGTTTTCTGGTAAAGTGTCAATTTCAAATTGATATTTTTTTAATAATCAGAATCAAATCATGTAAGCAGTGTATTACGCATTAATATCCCAAGCCTAAACTATTAAATATTACGCAAATATTTTCAAGTATCCCTTGTCATTGCGCAGAAAATTTTGTTCATCACGACTTTGAAAGATAACTAATGTGAAATTGTCCTTTTCAATAGTCATTTTGCACGATAGCACACCAAATGCCTTTATTTTTTGCTTTTTAATTTTCCTTTAACCAAGACTGCTAATCTGTATCAATAAGTTAAGGAAACTACAATAAGACAGTATTCAACCAAACCTCAACGAAGCAGCATTGCCACTATCACAACACACCGTCTGTAGTAAAAAAAGAAATGCATTTTGATGTACCAATAGAATAAGAAAATGTTATAAAGTAGTGTTATAAGTAATATTCTTTTAAATTGGCACACACTATTGCCAAATTGGTAAATCTATTGAAAAATGGAAAAACTGTTATTTGACTACTAAAATTTTGGTTTTTGGATGTTTTATTTTTACGTTGGGATATATATTTCCTACGTCGTTAGTAATATAAATGAGTCATCAACGATTGACGGCATCAACACCAATCTATCTGTCTATCGTCGCGGCAAAAAATATGAGAAATACCACTAAAACTGGATGACTAGACGCAAAACAATTTTATAATAATTTATATTGAACTTTAATTAGTACCCACTAAGTTTTAGTTGCAGAGAGATATCTTCGCGGTAATCGGTCCAAAATTAAATTGTTCAAATTTCAAGCAATTCACAGTAATTGTTATAAATACCGTGTTACAAAATGGGCAGATTTGTGTGTTATTGTGACATTTTCAAGTACAATTTCAGCATTAAGTAACTAAACAATTGTAAACCTAAGATTTTAAAGATTTGGGATATGGTCTCAATTAGGGGTAAACATCAAGTAAGAATATAAAATTTTTAAAATGTACAGATAAGCATAAAATAAACATAAATTTAAAAAAGCCATTTTTTAGATAAACACACCCAAATGATTTTGTTTGCACCCTACGTGTTAACAACGGAATTAACTTTATTATTATTTTGCATGCCCGCCACTATGTGCCTGTATACATTAATTTAATCAGGATGTGTTATCTCTTGTGTAGAAAAGAAACAAAATGTACAAAATAAACAAAAAATTAAAATTTGCGGCCTATTTAAAAAAGTAAACCATGTTTTATGGTTTAATCACCATGCTGTTTTTCCTTGGTAACCGATGCCAATTTTAAACTCTCGTTCCACACTGCTTTTATAAATCAATCATCCAAGATATACGGTTTTTTTTGCACAATTCACGAAATAATCCCCCGACTGCACTCTCGAAGACAACACGCAGTACAAAATGCTTTGAATGTCTTTTACAGGAGTCTGTAATATACATCGTAATTAACGAATTCGTAATCAACGCCTACTAAAACAACAAACGGACCTTTTCCAACGGCTACACCAGCAAATTAGTGTACCAATAAATCAAACAATATCAGTATTGGAAGTATTAGTATAGGAAGTATTTCACAATAGGGTACAAACCATTATCCGATGAGTGGCAGACATCAGAATACCATGTTTCTTCAATCTGTCGGCAAAAATGGGACGCTACAAGCATGGCAAGCTTGAAGTTGGTATAATCAAAAAAATGCCAATCGGGGACAAAAAAGTCCCGACAATCGATTGATAGTTTTATCTTTTTTCAAATAGTAAATGTGTGAAACAATTAAAGAGACAAAGACGACTCGCGAGTTGTTCGTCATTATCAGCAAAGCTGCAAACAGTAAAATATTGACTTTAACAATGGCTGAATTATTGAAAATTATTGAATTCAATTTTAAAGCGTTACGAGTGAGCAGGTGAGTAAGCAAAAAGTGGCTCAGATGCAACATCCCTTCGATTCTAAATTAAGTGCGCATTTATATCCCAAATCTTAAACCATCAAATATTGCTAGAAATGTTGGGAGGCAAATGTTTAGAATTTACTCAAATTTTTTCTTGTAATAAGTGCGGTTAATTGTCATGACGGTTAAGTGTATAATAAGCGTCGAATTGCTTTTGCAACTCGTGCAAAAAAACAGTGCTTCTTACGCAGAATAAAAGAATGTTACAGATTAGTGTTACAAAAAATATTTTCTTTAATTTGCAATAATGTGATTTTATTCATAGATAAATTCGATTTCAGATGTCTCAAGAAGTGAAGGGAAAATACTGTTTTTCTGGATGTCAATAGCGTCACTAAACTATCCGTTCTTGGCTTTTGATACGTACAACGTGTTGTCTGTTCTTTCTCCAACAACCCATTGTCATTGCGTAATTCCATTAATTATGATTATGAGAAATATTGTGCAAAAAAGCGATAATGTTGTCTTTCGACCGCTTAGAAAAATGTGACTGCGTCAGTCAGTCAGTAACAGGGACAAATTTGTTGCCACAATTTTTAATTTTATCTTAAATAATAATGCGCATTGTGCGCATTGATATCCCATACCTTAAAGTAAAAATTGTTACAAGAAATGTTGTACGGAAAGTGTCTGGAGCTTACCCAAATTTCCGTCTGTAGTGAGTGCGGTTTTCCCAATTAAACACGCGCTTAAATCGCAATAACCTTTTGTCATTACGGTAAAAAAATTTAAGAAACGCTATTGTTTGCGCTCCGATGTTAGACGCGAACGGGGTCCAAGAACAGTACCTCTGTTAAAGTCCCTTAAAAGGCCTGCAACTATCGCATGCAAAATAACGGACACATTTTAGTATAAAACCGGTGGTCTTTATTAGCGTTGACGGAAATACCTCGGACTTTAGTTAGCACTCTCGCGGCGCAGACTACCAAGAATACGGCCATGCGACGCACCCGGTGTTGTAGTAGGCAGTAGTTAGTGTTGCTCAAACACCAATCTGAAATACGGTGGAGTCTTCTCTTTCCGCTTCAACGCAACCAATTGTTAGCAAGCAACCCCTGGACTCTGTCCGCTTTGCGCCAATGGACGTTAAACAATCGCCACTGCTCCAGTGCATCGTCCAATAGCTGGAGAGCAGTCATCTGTGCCTTGGCTCAGCATCTTTGCTGAGGGTGCACTACTTAAATTGAGGTTACTTGCTTTGCGTTGAACCGCTCAAACTCCTACCCTCAGCACGAACGTGGTCTAAAGCGCCGGTTCCCGCAAACACAAACAAACAAAAAGGCAACGCTACGAATGTTCGGCATAACAATACGTGCTTCACGTTCTTAAAAATACCTAACACGCCTAAGTAAAAATATCCAGAATGCGTTTCATGTATGCCAGCGTCCACGTGGACTCGTTTCGACGCACCAGAACGCGCCGGCAGACTAAACAAAAACACAAACACAATATTCAACACAAATCCGTAGAAATGAACAATATTGCCCTGAAACAAAATCTACTGACGCTCGTGAGAAACAAGGCGTGTTAGGAATACTTTTTTTTAACGTACTCTTTTTGATGGCCGCAACAACTACTATGCCGATTATTGCGCAAGCAATTAAAAAAATATTTTTCTACCACTTAGGATACTATTGTTGGTGAAAATGTATGCCACACGCAATAATTTACAACGAACTGCGTAACTGCGTGCTACTTTGCAATAGCAATGAGCAAGTTTCAAAAAATTTGTTCAGCGAAATAGAGACAAAAATTAATGAATTTTATAGTTGTATATTATATATGTTAAAGTTTGAATGATTGTTGGACGACTCCTTTCTACACGCACACGCACAGAACCTCTCTGCCAACTCCGAACTTTACAATAATACTACTAATAGCGGGACAAAAACAGAGCCGTGGTTAAAACAATGGTGTGAGGCACTTGCAACGGAAGCCGACAGGCAAGTTGCTTGCCCACAGATTTCCGCCACTTCCGAGGCGCAATTTCCTTGACTCCGTCCAGATGAGGGTGGTATTGGTGGTGTGCTCTTTATTGTAGTGCGTCCTTTAGGGATAGTGTGTGTAGTCCGCTAACATATATTGTATATTTTATTGTAAATATGGTGGGTAAGTGGTGTCACCTATCAACATTTAAAATGCACAGTATTCTCCTCCTTCCACTTGGCATAATTTTTAACATTGTCCTGCATTTCAAAATGTATTTATCTATGATATTTAATTTTTCCGTTAGTATTGTATATTCGATTATCTTTTTGAGATTTAATTGAAAAAGATTAGATATTACGCAAATATCAACGAACGTCGTTCTGGTGGAACGACTCTGACAAACATTTGGCAATTAAGAATACCACTGTTCTTTCGGTGTAATGTCACTAAAATGAATTTAAACTGCAAAAATTGTGTGCATTTTAAACAACGTTTAATATCTAATTAGTTTGACAAAACCAAATACTTTTATTAAATGGACCTTTAATTGGTCTATAAATTAATTTATATCAATATTGGGAATAATATGCGTTTTTGATGCGTGTGTGCGTTATTTATTTATAGGATACATGGCAAAAACATAATAAGTGCAAGGTCATCTGATTCAATTGCTTTTATTTGTTTTTAATTTCACCCAAATTGTCACCAACACCTACAATATATTAACAATTTTGTTATTTAACTTACATGTTCATCTCTGCACCCCACGTGTTAATAGCGGTAGCCATTTAATTATTAATATTGCAGGTCCGTCCGGTTGCGAGTACGTTTTGAGTAGGTTTCATTCTATTGCTGTATGCATTAAGTGTGTCAAGATTTACAATTTCTTGTGTAGAAAAGAAATAAGATGAAAAAAGAATGAGAAAAGATAATTCAACTTTTTTAACTTTAAAACAACATAAATTTTGTGGCTAATTGTAGAAAAACAAACCATGTTCCATTCCATGTTTAAATCAGCTCGCATCTTTGTCTTCGGTAACCGATGCCAAATTTAAAATACTTTTCAAAACAGTTTTCCTAAAACAGTCATTCAAGATTGCCAATTTATTACTGTATAATATTTTGCAAAAACGTTGGGAAGAATGGGATGGCGATTACCCACATTTCCTAATGTGATTAGTTCGGTTTTTCCAAGTAAATACACATTTAATAGCAATATTCCTTGGTTACTGATATAATGTTTAACAACAAACTCTGAACTAAACGCGATACAATTTTATATTAAGTTATGCTGAATTATATATAGTGCCAACACTGTAGTGTGTTCGTGCTTTGTGCGTTTCTTTATTTAGAGTAAAGGGTCATATAAACGTAATATCTTGTTCAAAATTAACAGTCTCAACTTTCAAGCAGTAGAATAAAAGTATGTTACAAATTAGTGCTAAAACGAATATTTTCTTGAATTGATACATATTGCTGGCCAATTTGACAATTCATCGGCAAATAGCAAACACGACTCAATGTTAAAAACTGTGTCAAGAGATAAGACATCTGCACAAAGTTAAATTCAGTGCCTATAGAAATACTAGGCCAGAACAATTAGAAATTATGTAAACATTTTTTAAAACCGTTTGTTATTGTGTCAGAAAATGTTGTTGATCAGGACTATGACGAGTATGCAAACTGGTATGACAATACAAATCATTTATTTTAGATTGATATGAGAAATGATTTGTGAGTTTCATGTTGACAAAATGTAACATAATAAGCGCAAGGTCGTCTAGTTCCAGCGGGTTCTCTGTTGCTATTTGCGTTAACTGTATCAAAATGTAGAATATCTTGTGTAGGAAGGAAACAAGATGTAAAAAAATAGGAACAAAGCAAAATAAAATTTTTTGAACTTTAAAAAGAAGAATTTTGCGGCTTATTGTAGAAAAGCAAACTATGACCAATTTCATAATTTAATCAACACGCCCCTTTGTCTTTGGTAAGCGATACCAATGTTAAACTTTCGTCACACTTTGGCACATTTTGCAACAAAATCCTCCAGTTTGACTCTCAAAAACAACGCGCCGTGTAAAATGCTTTGAATGTCTATGATAGGAATCTGTAACCTACACCGCAATCAACGAATTGGCAATCAACGACTACTATATCAAACCAACCAATCTTTTCCACCAGCAGCAATAGCAAATAAACGTACCAAAAACCTAAACGTGTCCAAATATTAGTTTTGGCGATATTAGTCTAAGTAGTGGCCCAGATTGCAGTCCTAACTAGTCTCGGATGAACGGCGCACACCATGTTTCTTCAATCATTCGGCAAAAATGTCGCACGCCGCGCGCATGGCAAGCTTGGAGTTGCCGTAATTATAAAACCTGCCATGCAAGATTCCGAACACCTCCGACATTCGGTTAATGGTTTCACCCATTTTCAAATTGTGCATGTAGGCGAGCAGCGATGAAACAAAGACGACGTGCGAGTCCCTCGTTGCTATCAGCAAAGCTGCAAAAATTAGAATTTTAGTTTAATAACCAAAACCTGAATTATTAAAAATTATTGCATGCCACTTCAGAGCTGTACGAGCGCGCAGGTGAATCAGCAAAAAAAGAGTCAGATGGTTAATTTGAAGAACTTATAGATCCCATCGTCGTTTTTTTTCGGAACTTTGCGCAACCAGCGTTGTTCGTTCCTTGTCGTTTCTTAAGGACGCTGCGAACTCTTGCACCAACGCGAAACTCGCCTTGTCGACGCATTTATAAACAATATTTCTGTTTCTTATTTGTTCCTTAATTGTTAAAATTGATTTTTTGCCGTTGACCACGTCGGGAATTATTATGCGGCATTCCCTTAAGGTTATCCCATCTCTTAAAGTATAAAATGTTGCAGGAAGCGTTAGACGAACAGTGTGCGGTAATTACCAATATTTTCCCCAGTGATGAGTGCAATTTTCCCACTTAAATATACGTGCGAATCGCAGTATCGTTTTGTCGTTGCGGCGTAAAGTTTAATCAACACCACTATCGCGATTATTGTGCATAAAATGGCGAATATAATTATTGGAATTTTTATCACTGATTACTGATCTAATTTTTAACTACAAACTGTCACGACTAGACGCAAAACTATTTTATGCTAAAGATTTATCATCATTAATACCTACACTGCAATGCGTTTGTACTTTGTTTATGTCTGTTTTTCTTTTGTGTGAAAAGCGATATCAACGTGGGTAACAGGTAAAAGATTTAGGTTCCAATCTATTCTCGGTAATTGCTTTAATTATCAACTTACAAAACCAATTCTGCTCAAATTCAAAAGAACGTTTGATTAATCGACAGTTTGATTAATATCGATAAAACAGCAGTTGTTACCATTCGCTTAATTGTTTAATTTTATTATTTAAACATGTTTACAATTTATACTAATTACTGCTCAGTCGTACTTGCATTGGTCAATGCAACATTGTTGACCAGGCTCAATCTGAGAAGCTTCCATACTTCTGTCGCGGTCGGGACTCGCTTGCAGCGACCGCGACTCTACCGGTTACAGATCAAGCCAAGTTTCAGTATGTCCGACATCATTTATTTATTATATAAAAAAAGAGGCGCAGACTTACAGATACATGGTGACTCCGTAGAGGCACGAGAGAACACTTGAAGCGCGCTTGAGTGGACCGACAGAACTGCCGTGAGTCGGTTACGAGGAAGGCCGCCTTTGGACACGCCGCGAAGATGACCTGTGCGCCGACCGGAATCAGAACCCAAATGAGTCTGTCCTTTTGTCGCGCTGAGCTTTCCTCGTAACCTCGCTTCTGGCCTTTCTGTCGTCCCCAACTCCCAAACCCTATTGCTGGGTAAGCACCTCACGCGCGTTTTATACGGTCATCGTCCGTGCATCCGCAANCTGACCTAGCGTCTACACGACGGCGATTGGATATCCGCTGCTTGGGTTGACAACTTCTGGCCGAATCGCGATTTTCTAATCGCGACACTTCTCTACAGAAAACGGCTACATATTGGCCTCGGTTTCACGCAATTTCTTGGCGCCAGTTTTGTAATTGTTGAATTATGTTTAATAGCTGAACGATGAATTTGGAAAGACCGTAAGACCGGCAACACAAGTGCGTGTTTGTGTAGATCGCGAAGGAGCTCAAACCGCCAGGCATTCGCTTACCCGCTTCTGTCTCTAAAGCCAGGGCACTGGAACAGATGCGGCACGGTCAGCGGCACGTTGCACTGGGTACAAACGGGCCTCTGGGTCCGTGTCAGCAAAAACGAATGCGTCGCTCGGGCGTGACCAATGCGCAATCTGCACATGGCCACTTGCTGATAGCAAGAGAGGTTACCGTAGCACGGCACCTTCTCGTCGGATAGAGGGGTATACCTGGGCAGTACGTTCACAGGGCGGGTACGCTCCAATCTCCGCCTCCACGAAGTCTTCACCGTATTCCCCGCAAAGACTTTGCAGTCCCACAAAGGAGCGGCGATTCCCGCGTCAAGTGCATCATTGGGGGAGCGCGGTTAGCAGCGCTATTCCCTGAAACACCGATGTGTCCTAGACACCGGAGCAGAGTAATACGGCAACCGGACTCGCGAACTCCCATTACGCTCAACTGTAGTACGCGGGCCCACTCTCCCGGATCTTCATTCGCCGACAGAGCCGTCAGGACGCTCAAAGCGTCCGTAATGATTACCGTTCGGGGAAGGTCCCCGTAGCGGGCAAACAGAGATGCTTGCCAGGTTGCTAGCACTTCGGCTGAGAAAACTAAACAATATGACGAGAGCGTCCATGAATGCGACTCCGTGCCAACCGTGAAAGCAGCACCAACTCTGTTCACAGACTTTGACCCATCGGTGTAAATATGGGTCCAGTCCGAATAATTACAATGCAGATATTCGTAAAATAAAATTTTGAGTCTGGAAGGGGCTGTTTTCGCTTTTACATAGCGGTATAAACAATTTATTATAATTTTTTGTTATTTTAAATATTGTTAGATGAATTTTAATTTATATTGTTTTTGTTTAAAGCAACATAACACTTACAGAATATAAATATCACGTAGTTTACATTTGCCAAAAATATAAGTGTTAATTCATATTTTAATAAATTAAAAATATAAAAAGTAAATTGCAAACCATTATCATAGAAACAAATTTGTGCAAAACGTTATAAAAAAATTATTTTGGTTGAACCGAATTTATATGTGTGGCAGTCAAACTTTGACTAAATATATTAGACACTGCAGCTGGGTTTATATAAAATTTAATTTAGAATGAGTTTTATTTATGAGTAGACATTATAAGCAAGCAGTGGGTCATCAAAAATGTTCTACTAATCTGTGATCTGTATCTAATAGTGTAGGTTATAATAGTGTAGGTTAATGTGTAGGTTGGCTCTGGTGTAGGTTGGTATGATAATTGCACCTACAAACGCAAATGCGATAAAAATTATCTGCAACCATATTAAATAATTATAAATTTATTTAAAAAAAGATTAAAGTAAAAATAAATTTTGTTTGTTGATTTGCTGTTGTTATTTAAAAATTTAACAAGACTCATTTAATCACCCAGATAAAACGGATAAATTGTGACTTGAGCTGGCTTATGGAATGCTGGTATGCTGCCGATGCTGCTAATAATTGAAAAGTATTTTAAATTTTTATCTAAAACATATAAATATATTTTGCCAAATTCTACGTTAAAATGATTAAATTTTTCCCAAATAAATTGTAATAAAAAATAATAAAAAATTGTTGATAACTAATTTAATAATTTTTTCATTGCAGTTAATTACTAAAATGCTAACTATTTTGCAAATTAAACTACGCAAAAATGTTCCACTCAAGTAAAACGTCGGTAGTTCAGATGCAAAAAAAATTAAAAAATTGAAGTATTGTTGCAAGAAGCAATAAACTTTAAACACATAACATAATTAATTAATAATGGCCACTTAAAAACTTGTAATAAACTTATAACAAATTGATTTACACCAATAATTAATATTGATTATAAGCCAAAATAATAAATACAGTACTACTATATTCATTACTGTTATATGTTTATTATGCTTTTTAGTGAATGTAAGTTATTTTCTTGTTATCATGCAACCAATAGTAAACTTTTACTAAAAAAATATTTACTTATAAATTGTGTATTTGGTTGATTAATTTTTTTTTTGTTAAGTATAACTTTAAGGAAACCGTTTCAAGTTGTATGCCTAAACCAATTTATTTTGACAAACCATAACGTCTGACAATAATTCACTTTCTTTTAATAACTGTTTAAACTGTTGCAAATGCAGATACAATTTTAAAAAATTGTTTATAGTCACTTACAGTCACTTTCAAATTAGATATTATGCTATGCGCGTCTGTGACTAAGTTAAAATATAACGGACTAAGCGTTTTAAAACTAAAATCCAACTAAAATAAACAAAATCAAGGGCACCCTCAGTTGGCTAATCAAAAAAAAATTGCATTTGACTTTAAAAAATCTGTTTTAAAAGTTAACAAAGTATATAACACATGTCAATGGACTGTCAATGCACAATAATTTTATCAAATTCCGGACAGTAAAGCAAAAATAAAAACAATACAGTTGAAGTACGATTGTACGCTTTTGACGCTTTTATCTTTTGTCACAACACAATTGCGGAATTAGTATTTATTTTACAAAACCTTTCTTATGCAACAAACAATAAAAACCCAACAAGTGTAAGGTGCAAATTAACAAGCAATAATAACCTATGCAACAAACTAACCTATTTTTATCCTTAAATCAACCAGGAATTGCTTTACTTTAAATGAAATATTGTAAACGTTTTTTTAAATTTGATGTATCAAAATTGTTGATATTTACGTTATTCGTGCATTAGCTATTTGAATAAATAATGTGAAACCATTTGTTTTCCATGTAAAATAATTTTTATTGATTGCCGCGGAATTTTTGTTTCGTGAAAAAAGTGTGGTATGTTTTATTTAGACGTCAATAAAGTTTTCATTAGAAACTTTCCAACTGTGAAAGTTTGATTTTAAAATCTAGTAAGCAACGCCACGATTTTAACCTTGGAATTCCTATTTATTAAATAGCTTAACATCTACATGTTTATTGAAATTGTTCATCTTTTTCCAAAACTTGCATTTTTCATTAATGAAAAAAATTTTCACACGGTGATGTGGCTTGTTTTATACCATTTCCTTTGTGTGACTTTTAATGCGCAACTAATTTTAATTAATTCAACACCATTTTTAATTGCTTCTTTAATCGCTCTGTAATGATCAACATAATTTGTTTTATTTTTTAAAGTAGTTAATAACTTTATTTGTTTTGAACTAGATAGACGCACAAAAATGGAGAATTGTTGAGTTTGTCGTGCAATTTTTGTGGATTTTTAATGTCAATGTTCTGTATGTAACCAATAGGATCGTCATTGTTTAATGAATCTATGTTTTTATCTTATTGGTTGAACCATTTAAAGTTGCATTGGGGTAGAGGTTCAACCATTGCACAACAGTATACATTATTAGCGTCAAAATACATTAAAAATTTAGATTTGTCATCATAATTATCAAAATTACTATAAAATGAATTTTTTGCTTTAGCATATCGACGTGTGCATTGTAAGATACCTCCGCAAATACTGCTTTAAATAAAATTTAGCATGTCAAAATCGGTGAATAAGTTTATATTATTTTCTGTTAATTTTAAAATTCCATCTCATGAAAGACTAGGACCTTTGAAATAATGTGCAGCATCTAAACGATATGTTTTAAAACATGTATCGCGTCACTTGTTTTCGCCCAGAAATGGAAAATTGTTGTGTTTGTTGTGCAATTTTTGTGATTATTTAATGTCAACGTCTAGTACGTACATAATTATTGTTTAGTTAATAGATTTTTATGTTTTCCGGATTGACTCATTCAAAGTTGCATTGAGGTAGAGGTTTGGACATTGCACAACGGTGTAAATTATTAGCGTCAATATACATAAAAATTGTGGATTTGTCATCATTATTATTAAAATTACTATAAAATGATTTGTTTGATTTACCATATTGATGTGTGTATTGTGAGCTACTTCCACAAATACTGTTTTGAATAAAATTTAGCATATCAAAATCGGTGAATAAGTCCAAAATAATTTCTGTTGATTTAAACATTTCATTTCACGAAAGACTAGAAGCTGTGAAATAATGTGCAGCATCTAAACCATATGTTTTAAAACATGTATCGCAAAATTTTTCAAAAATATCAGCTAAATAAAGGTTAGTGTAATCACCTAAATTTTAAAAATTAATTGTTTTATATACATTTTTGGCATGATTATATTCTTTAGTAGTAATTGATGTTTTGGACAGTGCGCTATAAAACTTATCTATGCTTGGTGATTCTTGATCCGTTAATTCTACCATACAATCCAAATAATTATATGAAAATATACCTGTACATTTTTTTAACTGTTATGTTGGTAACTAGGCTACAACGTTGTAGTACGCCGCGTTAATAACGATAACAACAACGTTTGCTTGCTTGCTCGCTTGCCGCATTGCGGAATGATAAAAACGCTTAGTTGTTTACGTGGGAAATTTATTGTTAAATTTACCTTAAAGTTAAAGAAAATGATAAAATAAAAAAAACATTTATTGTTATAATACATCTATTCATTTTAAACCTTGCAATTAATACATTTTTAAGAATTACAAATTCTATGATAACCCCATGCAAAACTTGAAATACCATCATCAAGGATGCACTTCTTATCATCTTCAAAACTTAAACAATTTTGATATTGTTCTACAGTATAAATTTTATAAATTCTCAAGAATACACTTTTTATTACATTTTGCCTTTTTACAACTAGTTGTTTGGTTTTTTAATATATGAGTATAACATTTTGACTTTAGACCAATAAATTTTTCTAAAATGTTTCTACTATACTCATCTTTAAATAAACCTAAGTGTGCCTTGTTTTGTCGAATAATACCGTGTTCATTATCTTCCAAATAAATGGACGTGTCCAATAAAATGGGGTTATTTATTATTACATTATAAACATTTTTGTCTTTGGAATAAAATGTAAGACTCTGCATCTATATATAATAGTTTTGATTTATCATTAGGGTAATGATGTTTAATAAAATCATTATCATTGTTGTCTCTGAGCCGGGTAGTTTTATATTTTGCGGTCAAAATAATAAATCCACCACGTCTAAAATATAACCGTATTCTGCATTGTCAGCAACTACAGTTACATCAAAATTGTTAAAATTTTTAGCCCATTGAAATTCATCGATAAGTATGCATTGCCTTTGCGCTCATTCATATAAATTATTTGCGTCTAAATAAATTAAATTGGAATATGCTTTTTATTCATCAAAACTAGATGTGAAATGATTGTTTGCCTGCGCAAATTGATTCGGACATTTGCTAATTACACCTCGTATGCTAATTTGTAGAAAATTTAGCATAGTATAATCTGTTAAAAGGTCAATTTTTACATCTGATAAAAAATCTGATATAAATATTTTATAAATTACATATATTTTTGCTTTAACATTTTTAATCGTTTTATATCATGCTTGTCTTTTTATTGTGATATTTTCAGGACGAATAATAGCAATAAAATTAAATATTGCATACTTTACTTTAACATTTACAACAAATTAACATTATTTTTTCATACGTCATTGAAGCTTTTATAATTAAGAAAAATGAAACAACACAATCCAAAACACACCCGTTTTATACAACACGATTATAAAACAAATTCAAAAAATAAAAAAAAACAGAAAAGAAAGTTTGGAATATATTAAAGAAAAAAAAGAAGCAGATGACATTTATGCATCTATAACTGCATTGGAGAAAGATATTTACAAAAAATTGCAAGAAAGAAATCTCACCAAAATTGAAAAAAACAATTAAAAACCAAGATAATCCTTTAATGTTTTGCGGTAAAAACATGCTTTATTTTTAATTTTCAATATTGTTAGGATATTAGCAATAAAGTTAAATATTGCTTACTTTACTTCAACATAAAAACTTATAAAATTTTTTGCGTTTATTATTACGACAAATAAAACAACACACATCCCAAAATACATCTGATTTATACAACACTACGATGGAGCAAATTCAGAAAATAAAATAAAAAAACTTCTATAATACAATAACATTAAGAAAAAAATCCTAAAAAATTGCTAATAATGAAAACAACACCAACAAAAAAACAAAAATCAAGAATATAAATTTATTACAAATTAGACCTTCAACTTTAACTTTGACTGTCCCGCAGAAAAAAATAAATAAACAGCAGAAGAACTGAATCAAGTGTATAACAATAAAGTGCTAACGTATTTAATTTTAATATTCCCCTAAATGAATTATTTAACATTAACGTTAACACACAATACGGTTGACAAATTGCTTCCTGTTCAACCGATTCAAAAAATACTACGACAACGAAAAAAGTTCTAATCAACTTAAACCTTTTGCAGCCATATATGTATTATAAGGGTGCCAAAATATTCAGTTTGAAAATAGTAAATTAAATAAAATCGATTATATTTTATAATTATTTGTTTTACATTATAAATACAATTTATTTTATAGATTTAAAAAACTCTTTCCTTGTTGCATTTGCTTTGTTGCATTTGCTTTTTAAATAGTTACATGTATACAACATTTAATTAATTATTAATGTGATAAATTGTTTAATAATGTTATAGATTAATAAATAAAAATTTATTAGTTGTTTTATTAATTGATTAAATTCTGTTTTTCTTGTCTTACAGATTCAACGTTTAGTTGGTGATAATGCAGTGTTCGAATAAAAACATTAAGCAGTAGATACTTTGAAACAAAATAGTTGAAACTATAGGCGTTTACCCGGTTCAAAACCATACTAGTTGCTAACTACTTTAAAAAATAAGTTGAATTATGTTGTTTATTACAAAGCGCTTATTTAATCAATTGAAAACAGTGTCAAATTAGTAAAATTTAATCGTGCATTAAAATTCACGCAAAGCAAGTATTTGAAACCGTACATTAATAAATTAATAAATAATTAATAAAAAATTAATAAATAATGCAATTTAATAGAACAAGAAAAAATCTAAAACGCCTGGATGTTTATCTATTTAAACAATAAGAAATTTAAGGTGAAAGTTGTGGTGCTGTCTATTGAATTGCAAAGCTAAATTTTTCCAGTTGTAAATTTTTAAGTATAAACCTTATTGTGGTTTAAATAAAGTGTACTATTTATTACAATAACTTAATTTTTCTATTTTAGACATTTTAAAAACTATTAGTTATAATTGTTTTTACAATTTAATCAAACAAAAAACTTACGGCAACCAATAATAATTATGATACAAGGACATATAAAGTTTTATACAATGTATACAATGTAATTAAAAACAATATCAATATTCTATTTTTAAATAAAGCAATTCCGGGTTTGTTTACGGATAAAAATAGGAGGTGCATAATGACTGAATTTATTGGTTTGCGATCAATAATGTAAGCACACATTTTGTATAAACATTGTAAACATAAAAAAGTTAAATTAAAAATCACAATTGATTCAAAGATTACAAAAATTGTTTATTTAACAAAAAAATGTATTGCAAGCCACAAACAATTACAAGCATCAATCACGAATTATTTACTTTGCAAAAACATTTGCTAGATTTATTGCAAGATAAATGTAACAATCCGTAATTATAAGTAGCTTTGAAATGTTCCCATGTCGGAAACTTGCAAAAAGCCTTTGAGTCACTGAGCAACAAAGTAGCGCTTAGCCAATGAAAACGTGCTGACTTTAGAGAATAGCGCAATTTTCACGGAGCGCTGCACAAATTAGAACACAGCTAAGTGCGCTGCCATAAAAGATACGCAAATTACGTGGGCGTAAGTTTGATTTATTAGGTATGATGAAAACGGATAATGGGCAGTTGCTGCACATCAGCAGTAATATGTAAACTATTTATTACAGGGTACAAATTAATAGTATATGTCCTTTTTTATGGGTGTGTTTGGAAGATAATGAACACGGTATTAATCGAGAAAACAAAACTCACTTAGGTTTATTTAAAGATAAGTATAGTAGAAACATTTTAGAAAAATTTATTGGTCTAAAGTCCAAATGTTATTTTCATATGTTAAACAACCAAACAACTGGTTGTAAAAAGGCAAAATGTAATAAAAAGTGTATTGTTAAGAATAATAAATATATTAAACTACAAATATTTGAAACGGTATCGCGTCAAATTTATACTGTAGAACTATATAAAAATTGTTTAAGTTTTGAAGATGATAAGAGATGCATCCTTGATGATGGTATTTCAAGTTATGCATAAGGTCATCATACAATTTGTAATTCTTAAAAATGTATTAATTGCAATGTTTAAAATAAATAAATGTATTATAACAATAAATGTTTTTTTATTTTATCATTTTCTTTAACTTTAACGTAAATTTATCAATAAATGTCCCACGTAAACAACTAAGCGTTTTTATCATTTCGCAATGCAAAACGCTGCTTAGTAAAAAACAGCTAAAGCGATAGGCGAGCGAGCAAGCAAGCAAACGTTGTTGTTATCGTTATTAACGCGGCGTACTACAACGTTGTGGCCTAGTTACCAACATTACAGTTAAAAAAATGTACAGGTATATTTTCATATAATTATTTGGATTGTTTGGTAACATTAATCGATCAAGAATCACCAAGCATAGATAAGTTTTATAGCGCACTGTCCAAAACATCAATTACTACTAAAGAATATAATCTTGCCAAAAATGTATATAAAACAATTAATTTTAAAAATTTAGGTGATTACACTAATCTTTATTTAGCTGATATTTTTGAAGAATTTTGCGATACATGTTTTAAAACATATAGTTTAGATGCTGCACATTATTTTACAGCTTCTAGTCTTTCGTGAAATGAAATGTTTAAATTAACAGAAATTACTTTGGACTTATTCACCAATTTTGATATGCTAAATTTTATTCAAAACAGTATTTGTGGAGGTAGTTCACAATACACACACTAATATGGTAAAACAAACAGTTCATTTTATAGTAATTTTAATAAAAATGATGACAAATCCACAATTTTTATGTATATTGACGCTAATAATTTACACCGTTGTGCAATGTCCGAACCTCTACCTCAATGCAACTTTGAATGAGTCAATCCGGAAAACATAAAAATCTATTAACTAAACAATAATTATGTACGTACTAGACGTTGACATTAAATAATCACACAAATTGCACGACAAACACAACAATTTTCCATTTTGGGGCAAAAACAAGTGTCGCGATACATGTTTGAAAACATATCGTTTAGATGCTGCACATTATATCAAAGGTCCTAGTTTTTCGTGATATGGAATTTTAAAATTAACAGAAAATATTGTCGCGATTAGAATATTGCGATTTGGCATAACATCGCTAGAAGTTGTCAGCCCAGTGCTGGGCACGGGGTCATCAACGCCTAGCCTAGGTAGACGACATAAACCCAAGCACCGGATATCCAACCGTCGTTGTGTAGACGCTAGGTCAGCACGACGCTGACTTAGTAAGCGGGTTCCGCGGACGCACGGACGATGACCGTATGAAGGGCGCGTGAGGTGCTTACCCAGCAATAGGGTTTGGGAGTTGGGGGGCGACAGAAAAACCGGAAGCGAGGTTGCGAGG
>JAODGE020025772.1:0-10840 GCA_027574965.2 Ecitophya simulans
AGGTAAACAGTCAGACCTCTTATCAATCACCTTCAGGTACTTATCTGCTAATGAGTAATAAGTATTCCATATATAGTTGTCACTGTTCTGTAAACTTTGGGAATGTTCACTATTTAACTATGGATTACAAATACAATCATTATTGATTTAATTTAATATCATTATATTAAGAAAACTACACAAGTTCAATAACTGTCAAGAAATGTTCAAATGTTTGTATATATATTTACTTAATATATGATTACAGTTATAATAATTACTTTATTAAGTTAATAAACATAAGGTACTCTATATTTGAATTATACCTTACTAAAAATAGCTGTTCTCTGTCATTTGCACTGCTTAAGTAATTGCTCTTGACGTTTTTGAGCTTTAACTTTGTGTGTAATGCATTTCATTTGTTTCTCGACTGTTTTTAAAACAGCATTCAAATCAGGCTTTGCATTTAAGTAATTCTGATACACATCTGGCAGCTTCACCCTTTCAGTGTTTAGATCTATCGTATCTTGTCTGATTAATTTGTATTTCTGTAGTTCCTTTTCAGCATCTCTGATTTGTGATTCTATGATATTCGCATATTGGTCATATGTAACCACTAAAATAAGATGTTTATAAATAATTAAATAGTGGACTGTGTT
The DNA here is from genome assembly GCA_027574965.2 of Ecitophya simulans. Lineage (NCBI taxonomy): Eukaryota > Metazoa > Arthropoda > Insecta > Coleoptera > Staphylinidae > Ecitophya > Ecitophya simulans. Next base: position 639 of record JAODGE020025772.1, read on the forward strand.
TGCGAGATTATCGTTACATTCCGAAGCGGTAGTTTTGGGCATTGTTTACAATAATTGATTTTAAAGTTGCTGCTTGTCGTCGCGGTTCAATATTTATAGGTTATTGACTTGTTTTTAACGGTTAACAAGTTCGGAACCGTTCGCAGTTTTTCGCTATATGCCGTGGATGCCGTGCTTTTTTATAGTTGAACAAGTCAACGCAAAAAGCGCATGTGTCGGTTAGAAATTTACCCTAGCAATTTTTTTGCAAATAATAATTTTTAAATTTTATATTTCTGGGGAATAAATATTAAAAAAATTTTATATATTGCTGTCTGTAAATTTTGTAATATTGTAAAAACAAAAAATTGAAAATTATTTTTTTGTCAAAATATAGGCAATTTTATATACCAATGGGCATATTTCAATTTTAGGAAATATTCTAGCAATTAGACGTAAAAAAACATACTAACAAAAATTGGGCTGATTACCTGCCGAAATGAATAATAAGATCCAAACTTGCTCTTCCGGGAATTATATCTATCAGTTGATAGCTAAATCTATATAGTGAGGGAGTTGGGAGTTGAACAACAATATCATGTTGGGAATTATATTCTATACAGTGTATATTAAGTATTTGATGATGCAATTCTGATAAATCTATACTTTTACATATGCCTAATATAGAATTCTTGTACAATGCTTGACTGGGATTTCAGGTAAATTCTTTGACAAATATTTCGGATAAATGCTTGCAAATGCGGAAGCTATAAACTTCTTATACTACTACGATTTAAATAAGTTATGTGCCATTGTTTTAACTCTGATTCACGTCTGTCAATTCGTCGGCATAATTTGTTAGCCAATTCACAATTGAATCAAAATAATTGTTCATCCAATCGATGTTCGCTTGAGTTTGCTCAATCCCTTGGTTCGCATTTCGTTGACTGAATGTGGGATCTTTTTCGTTTTGCTTGCTAAACGTTTTCAATTCTTCAAGTTCTTTTTCGGTATTAAGGTTCATCGTCACCGAGCTTAATATGGAGTTCATCATTAGAACGGTTTTACCCATGCTGAAAATAGCGGCGTATTGTTGTCAAACATGTACAAATTATTTTGAATACTGAATAAACTTACTAATCGTTGATTTGTTGCCATTTACTCATGGCGAATCTCATTGCAGCTGTTTGTCCGACAATCTTACTTCCAATGGCTCGAAATACCAAGATGGCGTCTTGCTTCTTGATTCCGGAATCGGGTGTGATTGCCAATGTCATGTATTTGTTGAGCAACCATGTTTCCTTTGTGCAACCAAGTGCTGACAGGAGCAATTCTCTTTCGGTGCCCACATTGGCGTTGAGGAAACGTTGCCAGGCGAAATTCCACATTTGCTCCCCACCTACTTCGATCGCAGTGCAGTAGACGATGCTCTTTAGGTTAGGAGAGATGGAATTTAGTTCGTCCGGATTCGGGGTGAGCATCCAATTACGAAACTCTGTGTGCGCCCATTCTATACACTCGGGAACACCCAATTGGCACGCTCGCTTCAGGATCCACTCTCGTAAGTAGGTCGTGAGTAATGGTTCCGTTTTCAAATCGGTGATGCCGAGTTTGTCGTACAGTGGTTTGATTAAGCTGAGGAGGTACACTTTAAACTTATCAAAATGCCCGCTTCTTTGGAACATCTCAAGGAGGAAGTCTAGTTTAGTAAGAGCTGCCTTCCAAGGAATGTACTCTTCTTCGGATGGTAGGTAAGTAGTGATGTTAAGAGCTCTTGAATAATTTAGATAACCAGCATTAGCTAAGCTAAGAACATCGTTTAGTATTTGTGCCCGGTTCTTTGGATCCAACATGGTGTGATTCTCCTTTAGCTGAGTTTCCAATAAGGACCACCCAAGATCATCGTAATTCACTCTGTAGTATCCCGACTGGTTGACGTTCACAAGCATCCAGTCTGTGGATGGTACCTCTACATCTATCATTTGTTCTCTTGTATTTTTCGGTAGCCAAGCTCTTCCAGCTGAACCCGATTTGGTTTGGAATGTAAGCGGTACCCACCAGGAGTAGTCAGACGTGTTGTTTCTATTTAATTCGAATTTCTCTTGTGTCACTTTGATTTTGTTTCCTTCTCGACTAACAGAGATTAGTGGGAAGCCCATTTGAAGAGTCCACGTGTCCATCACTTCCTTTACAGTTAATTCAGAACTAAATATCTTGTCCTCGTGTGCTTGGGATGTTAACGATGCCCACAAATCATCTTGTTCGGCATTTTTATATTTCCTGCAAATTAAATCGCTTAATATTGTATCGGAATTATCCTTCAAAAGTATACTTCTCATTGAGGTAATTAGTAAGTCCCTGTCTGAAACTATTCGTTGTTAAGAATTCCTCCATCATTCTAATAATTGTTGCACCTTTGGCGTACGAAATCCTGTCAAAGATATCGTTTATTTCGTTGGGATTATGTACCACAATAGATATAGGGTGTGACGACTTTAGAGCATCCAGACCGAATACCATTTGAAGATCATCTACTACAAACTGATCCATCATTTTCCACTCCGGAAATAACTATAACAGATTATCAAAATCCACATTTTAATTTTCTCTATAGTATCAACTTACGGCATTGGTGGCAGTGTATTCTAAGTAAGAAGCAAACCCTTCGTTTAGCCACAGATCCGTCCACCAGGACGGTGTCACCAGGTTTCCAAACCACTGATGCCCCAGTTCGTGGGCAATCACAATAGCGATTCTTTGTAAGTTCCTCTTAGCAGACACACCCTCCTCGTACAACAGATTGGATTCTCTGAACGTAATCAATCCCCAGTTTTCCATGGCGCCGGATGAGAAGTCAGGTATAGCCGCAAGGTCCATTTTGGGTAGTGGAAATGGCACGTTAAAGAACTCTTCGAGGTGTTTGAGGAACTTTGGTCCCAAATCAGTCGCAGTTTTTGTTTGGCTGTATGCCGATTCTCTTGCATATAGAGAGAAGTTTCCAATGGTGCGTGGTTTGAAGTCGCTGACTAGAAAAGCCACCAAATAGGTGGACATTGGTACGGATCGTTGGAATTCATCCCAAGTGTAGTCTTCAAGTTCGGAGCTGAAGCAGTCAATGAGTAAAATTGATAAAATGCAAATAGTTTACATCTAAAAACTTACTGGGGGCTGGATTTAACCAATGGCATATTGGAAACTGCGGACAAGTTATTAGGTCTCCCCAAGGTTATTTTGAACATAGCTTTGAGTGCTGGTTCATCAAAACAGGGAAATGCTTTCCTAGCTTCTGTAGGTTCAAACTGAGTAGCAGCCAGCCATCTGAAATTGTTATTATATTTGTCTGATGTTTTTTTTTTAAGAAATGTGTGTCTCACCTTGTATCGTTGCCTGCTTTGTAAGAACTAGCATAGTACCCATTGAGATCATCTTTCAGTTGACCCTCAAAGTTCATTGTAACGTTATACAAACCCTCTTCCAGCTGGGCGTCAAAGAATAGGACGTAAAACTCCTCTTCTTTATCTTCTTCACATCTAGCAATTTTTATATTTTTCTCCTCACTCACGCCATCCCCAGATAATTTTACAACCCGCACCTCTTCAAAAGTGATATTCAACCCGTTCGCGTGCAACGTGATGTTATCCGTTGACATTGTAACATTCACATGAATCACACTCCGTCCGGAAAAGGTCAGATTGCTTATCACGGTCAAGATCCTCATGTCGTAATCAATAGGTACAACTGATCTGGGTAGTCTGAGGTACTTCTCACCTGTAACATTTTTATCAGATGGAGTCGTCGTTGGCAACGTTGTCGCTTCCGTGTTTGAGGGACTGTTAGTAGTTTCAGTGACTCCAATGGTCGTGGAATGAGTATTAGTTGATTGCGTGGTAAAGTCTTCATGAGGACCATGGGTACCTTGCTGATTCAGCTTCTGTAAGCACTTATCTTCGTCACCTTGTTTCGTAACAAAGTGCGCGATAAGTGCCGTCACCGCGATGCAAAAAATAAACGCGAAGAGAATCAGAATCGCCAAGTTCTTCGAGATTGTCAGCTGGTGTTTCTTCGAGAAGGTGATGCCACGTCGCTCCATATTGAGGGTTTCAGGTATCTGCGCCATTGTGGACACCCCTGCACAGATTCGAACGTAAACGTAAAATAATTAAGTGAATATCAAAATGAGTTTACATGGCAATTCGTTGTTAGTGATGGACCCACGAGGTCCGTACATGGTTTTAAAAGGTGCCCGCAGAAAGTGGAACACAATATTAGCAACAATACGACGCAATAATTCGTGTGCTTCTACGTATGACTCGCAATACCGCGACACGTAGGACACGCCGCTTTGGAATTTATTTTTATTGTTGAAAATACAACCGAGCACTAACAGCCAATGATAAGTTTTCATAACTATGTAGACCTTTAGAACTGCAACGCAAAACAATGTTCATACCAGCCAACGGTTAAGAAATAATAAAACATTTTGTATGGTTGTTTGTTGTTTCGTTCTGTGACCTTACACTTTAAAGATTTGTCATGTATTTTGAATACGATTCTCAACGAATACTCAATTTCTTCAGACGCTACGTGTCTTTCGTACGCGTTGGGAATATGAATTGAAAATGTGACCAAGAAACGGTTTCGAAGTGTAAACGTGAAATGATATTATACTATCATTCAGATATGTTGATAGGGAGCGTCGTAGAAATATTGCCGAAACACACGAGTTGTTTTTTAGTGAATACCTATAATAATGTTCGTTTCGTTTGGTTATTCGATGTATATTATTGCTTCGTATCGGGTACTCTCGCGTCCTTGAGTGCGCGTGTCTTAATTTAAACATGTCACAAATGTCGGCGGTTATGATTTAAGCACAAACTTAAACAATAAGTCAATTAACGCTTGCTGCGTTCATGTGAGCGTTCATGTGCGGCTCCTGCGCGCGATATCATTTTTTGATGGTAATTAGGAATGCGATCGGGAGTGCTGGGAGCGTTTGCAAATAGTGATGACTCAGGCGGTCTAGATGGCCAAGACCTCCGCAATAATTGTAATTAATTTATGTGCGTGTCAAGCGAATGTTTCTCACAACGCGACGGCCCGGATAAAGTTTTTTCGGGGCAAATTTTAATCTGTAGCTTTCAGTTTCATTTGAATCATTAGAGCTTTCGAGTTTCAGAGTTACAAAGTGCAGATGTTTTACTGTGTCTGATCGCTTGGATAAACACTTGTCACGATGTTTAGTAGCATGGCGTGAATTCATTGAGATTAATTGTTTGCGAAAGAAACTAACATATCTAGATAGTGTTTTACAATTTTTTATGTTTATGTAAAACTGCTATTCAATAAGGCCTACTCCATGTATTTCCATATTCATCATCTCGATTTGCGAGGATTAACAGTATTTATTGTGGAAATATGCAAAAAATATGCATGCGAACATAACAAAGAATTATTTATTACGCGTACACAATACATGCTACGTATTTACGTTGAAATGAATGTAGGTCAGTTTCAGTTCGCAGTTTATATTTGCTTTCATATTTGTCAACGAAATATTTGTAAACCTGCATAGGTAAACATTCAAACCGTAGTTTATTATAAAATCAAACATTTTTAAAAACAATTAAATACTGAATATGACTTTGTTGCACAGTGATAAATGCTAAATGAGCTGAAATTCGAAATATCCAATCCGAAATATACTTGCGACTCCTGGTTGCAGCTATTATTAAACCCAAACTTCATCGAAAACTCGAAATAAAACCAAAACGACATAAAATGAAATAGTTCGGCCGTAATTTTATGGATAGATTTATTACGTAAACATTCCTCTCTTCTCTTTACTCCAAATGATATTTTCCAAAATAAACCCAACGTTCTTTCGAAAGCCCTTCTCTAGCCTCTAGAGAATAAAGAAATTAGTTCGTTCATTTGCTTTGATTGGGCCATAAAACTGAAATAAAAATAAATGCGTGATTTTTATCTTGTGATAACGCAATATAATTAACACTAATGCATAGAACTCAAAGACTTTGCCTTGTTGTAGAGCCCGATTCTAGGTTTAGGCCGGTTTAATCTGCTAATAACAGCGATAAGAGGATAAGACACCAGTGCCCTAATAAATTTCGACAACTCACGAAACGCACCGGGCAGGAAATACCAGTTTTTTAATTTAATGAAAATATTGCTTTCGCTCCTCCCAAATTTCGTGGGTTTTGTGCCATGCAAGCGAGTACGAGCAGAAATTTACAAATATGAGAGACACACAACCGAAAACACTACAACATTGTGTTTATGATAAAGTTATTAGTTATTTAGTAAAGTTTTGAGTCATAAATTCATACTACTTACACAAAATATCCTCAGTTTCCAAAGCGATTTTAACAAGAAATAACTAAATTTTCGCCAGTCACGGAAATTATTTCAATGTTTTTAAAACAAATTTAGTCGATGTGCGGTTCGCACAAATTTTCAATTCATTTCACAACAAACCGAAGATAAATTGCGCTCGACGACACGATGATTTTATTTTTACATCCGCACAATACGACACGCAAAATAATTTATTAACACTCGTGTTTATCGTCTGCTTGGACCGAATATTTCGAGCGATGCATCGATATTAATTGTACACATGTTTCCGGCGTAATCGTTGGAACAATTGTAACTCGAAGGGAGTTCGTTGACGATAGTCTTCGAAGTACTTTCGTGTCTTTCGTGCGTCGCGGTGACGTCGCGGTGCGAACGGCGTTCGGACGCCGTCTGGACGACGAGCAAACTCCCAATGCTCGTTGGGAGCTGGGAATCGCGACGCGCTTCGGCGCAACCGTCGGTGGAAAGGATGAAAACCTCGCTTCGGGCAACACGCGTGTAATTAAATGCACGAGAGTAACCAGTCGAACTGTGTCAATGTTTGTCGAGTGAAAATGGCAGGAAAGCGATCGAAAATAATCGAAAACGCCATGCCAATCGACGCGCGATGCGTCGGAATTGGACACTGATTAATATAAGTAATCATATTGGACAAACCAAGATAATTAATTATGCATGTTGCGTCATTTGGCACAGTGAGATATTAGAATTGCTGTTTTATCGTCTTTGCTTTCAGAACATTTCGGAGGACTGCGCGTTATGATTCGATTGTGCCAAAAATGCAGTTTACCCGGTGGATTACGTGGTATGAACATTTTTTAAATGTTTGCGTCAATGTTGTAACGCAACCTTTAATGTGACACACGTTGATTCTGTTTTAGTAGGTAGAAACACTCGTCGTCTAGTTGTAGAAATGCTGTTCTACCAGGACATTCGGTTAGGGGTTGAAAAGGTGCAGCTGAAAGCTGCAGAGGGTGCTTTTTTAATCTGGCAAGTTCGGTTATTCGCCGCGTCATTTCGTTCTCTTGGGGTGAATAATTTTTCGGCTGGTCGCAAAAAAAAGTTATTCAAGTTTTTTAAATTTAAATTTAATTATTTTATTTTTTCCAACGTTGAGTTGAAATTGCTTCTCAATTATCTCAAGCCACAAATTCATCTGCTATTGTTTGCTTCTTTTCTTTCTTTTGTGCCATCCTATTAGACGCTATCGAATATCACGAGGTTTATTCAATTGAAGACAATAAATGAGCTCCTCCTTTTAAGTACTACCAGTATCTCATGGAAACTAAATCTAGGGATGCTTTGGTTGTAATAAAACAATGTAAAAAATTTAAAACAAGGAAATACATTTTTAATGCTGATTATAGTTTACTGATACTTTTGAACTGTGCGCAGGAAGTAATTCAATTGAACGCACGAGTTACTCAAACTAATATCGACTACTAATACATTCCCGTTCAAAAAGATAAAACGTTCAAGGTCAAAGTAATAAAACGCATATTTTTATTCATAAGTAGTGGGAAACTACTCTTCATCTTGTGCCTCTTCTTCCAAGATGATCTTGAAGCTGAACGGTTGGAAGGGATATCCAAGACCGGCGTAGAATTTGCTCATGAACTCCACCCTAAAACCGTTAATTGTGAGTACGGGAGTCATATTTATTACAGGTCGGTGTATTACCAGTGAAGACGCAAAGTGTGGAGGAAAGCACTAAGACCTTCCATCATTACCAAGACGCCAAGGGTGAGGACTGCCCAAGCAGCAAACACCAAGTATAGCATAATCGAATCCACGTAAGATTCACCACCAAGACCCATGTGAAGGACCATGTTCCACAATACTTCCGACAATTCTGTGCCAAAAAAATGTTTGATCAGTCTATAATCAGTTTGTGTGCTAAGTGGTCATCGAAGACTTACGAGCATGGGCAAGGGACAAGGCCCACAGACGAAGGTACGAAGCAGTGTGAGACACTGTGCTCAGAACGTATTCAATGCAGTGGATAGCTTGATGAATGAACACCTCGCTCATTGGTTCCTCTTCGTGTTCTTCATGTTCGCCGGATGGTTTGGGATCTTCCACCACCTCAGGCTGCAACTCCATACCTTGGTTAATATCGCCGTTGGCGTTGGACTTGTGCGCTGTGGACTTCTTAGTGCACATTATGTAAATCGGTTTAGCGACAAGTAGCACAGGGACGCAAAGCAGAGCAAGGAATACTAATGCCATCTGAACTTCATTCTGCCCATCAAACATAAATTTGTCACATTTGAAACTGGTTATTGATACAGGAGCTTCTGATTCCTTGAAGAGCATCATGTTGATGAAGAGGATCAAAACGGATGGCGCGCAGAACGGGGAGTCTCCTTCACTACCACGTGCCGAGTATTTGACCCACTTGATGAACATCATGACCACCATCCAGAAGAACAGGCAGAGGAGAAAGAGAATCTGAGGGATGAAGTCCAAGATGATGTTTTCCTTCTTTTTGAAATGGAGGAAGTTCACAACGCTCATGCACACGCCAAATATCATGTGAATAACTCCGACGACGATGGACATCTTCATTTTGAAGGTGTTCAAGAAGATGATCTTATTCTTTGCCACTTGCCAGACCGGATCTAAGCCCAAGGGGTATTGGACATCAGAATAGTCGTCGGCAGGATTTATCTGGATGTACTCATTGCTCTGGACGAACGTCCAGTTATATTTATTCGCGTTAAATCCGTCCACCCAACTGCTGCCAAAAATGTTCATACTTTTGGAGAACACATCATTGTAGAGAACACCGGTGTAGATTGAAAATGTTCCCATTAGAAGGATGATGTAACGACCGCCAAAGAAGATGGTCCAAATCTCGTTGTTGATCTTCTTGGCCGCTAAACTCTTCTCCCAGACGCACATGTACAATCCAAAAAGAAAGAGGATCACACCGTGGCCAGCATCGCCGAACATAATAGAGAACAAGAAGGGGAATGTGATGATTGTGTATAGAGCAGGGTTGACTTCCCTGTAGGAAGCAATACCGTAAGCGTCGATCAAATTTTGGAATCCACGAGTGAACTTGTTGGTACGGTTAAAGGTCGGTGGGTTCTCGGATGTATCAATGACGTTCATAAAAGACGGGATCGATGAGCCACTAGCAGCTGAACCATCGGTCAACGCTTTCTGCACGATGGTGATGTCTTTGACAGGGACCCAGCACTCTCCAATCAAACACTTCTTTGTAACGTCCATGTTGAAGAAGTTCAAAGTGTGATAGATGGCTTTCATCTTCCTCACCATCACGCTCCAGTTTTGCAACTCCTTGGCGACAGATCCCAGCACCCTGGTGCGATGATCTTGAGTTTGGTTCAGAACAATGTTCAAGTCTTCCAAACGCGTCTTCACGCCGACGAACATTTCCTTTCTTTCGGTAGTAGTGCTGGGGCATGGATACAAAGTGGCGTGGAAACCAGCACACACCTTCTTAATTCTGCTCTTCAGCTGCTCTCCCTGAAAGAATACGACAAACACGGTCTTGTAGATCTCGTGGCCTGTGCTAGGATCCTTCAAGGGTTCATCGATCTCCGCTTGACGCAAGAAAACGTTTCCTCTAGAAATACGCCATAACATCCTTTCGAAACCCGGCACTCTGTTCCTCTGGACCACCCCAGCTACGAACCCCAGTCGTCCACGAATGGAGACATTGTGTCCATCTTCTGGGATAAGTGCCTTATGCACCGAGTCCAAGCCATTTGTCTCTTCCTGCTCCAAGAAAAACGGCTCGGTTTTTTCGAGAACTTTCTTGAGTTCGGTCAGCTCCAAATAGTTAGACATAAGACTGACGGCGCTCTCAGAGAGTTCTTTGA
>JAODGE020025780.1:0-44166 GCA_027574965.2 Ecitophya simulans
CCGAGGCCAATCGTGGAGACGTGGAGGGCTATAGCGGGCCTCGAGTCATCAGCTACACGGAGGCTATGGCGAAGAATAACAGCTTGTAGCTTGCACAGAACCGAATACGCAACTGTATATCTCACTAAAGTGCACGAACGAACATATATATATATGTATATATATATATATATGGAGGCGCGAGGTGTATGCGTAGTGCTACTTGTGAAAGGAAGACTCCTTCGTTCTCTGCATTTTTGTTTTTGTTTCTCAGCGTCCGTGATGCTTACGATTCCTTTGTAGTTCGAGCGCGGGTCAGAGGAACGTGTTCATTAGCAGAGAGGGCTGGACGCACCTTTTCGTGACGCCGAATTCATAGGTGAGTCTGCTGCAGCTTCTCTGAGCCCCTTCTATCGCTGAGGGATAAGAGAGCAAGGTGCACGAATGAGCGCGCGCGCGATTAGACACGATATACTGCCAAGGAACCTGCAACGAGAACCCATCAGCTGGTACGGAAGAAGCTACTGCGAACCGACGAAGGTGGTCACATACTATGCTCTCCGATGTTGTTGTTGTATTTTGTTTTTTAAGCTTCAGTGTGTTGTCGTTCTCCCCATACCCCGTGCCCTTCTCGCTCCCTCCACGAGTAAGCTCTTTTTCGTCTGATATTGATTATTATTTACCTTTCCTTTCGTATCGGTGGCTGTTTGTGGGCAGCTACGACAGTGAGAAGGCAGTGAAGACAATTTTTGTGAAGTCTGACATAGCGAGTAACATTACCTTTTTTTCTTTAGGTAATTATGGTGATAAACACTTAGCAGTGGACCAAAAGGGGCTACTTTGAAAAATAAAATGAAGAGAAGGTTTGCGCCCCTTCCATTTCAGATCATTGATTGGCAGAATACATATTTTTGGTTCTTCTGCGATATCTGTCCTTGTACTGATGCTGACTGACTGCCTCGTTGGAGTCACTGGATAAACTAATGGCGACACATACATATACAGTTCATTTCATCTCTCTCCCTCCCTTCTATTGCAATATGATGCGGTACAATGAACATAGCAAGAGATGCAGAGAGGAAAAAGAAGCATACAATTCACTACTCAGTCTTTTTCAGCTACAGAGCATTTATAGAAATAAGTGTCACGACATAAAGACATACCACGGGTATATCAGGTGACCATGGAAAGCGTTATTGAGATCTCCCCACGGCATTATACACTCAACCCAAAGCTGCCGCTTTTTCAGCTGTTCGTGAACAAGGCGCGGCTTCTGACACTCCCCTCTTCTAAGCGTATCGCGCGACTCTATGATGTGAACAGCATCACGGAGAACCCGCAGCTCTTCAAGGGTCTTATTGTGTTCCTCGCCGACCGCTATCGCAGTTTGGGGGTCAATGGCCCTACACACATTCTAGCGATTGAGTCCCGGGGGTGCATCATTGGCGCCCCACTGGCGATGGAGTTGGGCATTCCGTTCGTGCCTATGCGCCGTGATCATGTGGCAGCCACCTCCTACGTGACCGAGGGGGAGGGCACTGCGGCACCTGTACCACCGATTTCTGTCCGACACAACAGCATTACGTCGGCCTCGCGGGTGGTAGTGGTCGATGACTTTATCGACTCAGGCAAGACGATGAACTCCGCCATGGACTGTGTGCAAATGGTGGGCGCCACGTTCGTGGAGGTGGTGGCGATATGTGATATGTCGGAAAGCGGTGGCGTGGATTTGATTCACAGCGACGCGGAGTTCAAGAATATCAGTGTCCTCACGATGTTCAGGCTGCGCAACTCTCTTGATGTTCTCTTTTACAAGAACAAAGAATCGCGTTTGTAGGGGCGGAAGTGGTGCGGGGGGAGTGACAGTGCACACAAGGTGCGCATGTACATACTCGCAGTGAGGACCACATGAAGAAAGGCAGTCATCCTTTTGGCGATACTGCACCGACAAAAGTTCAAGTTTTATACATTATCATCATTACTTGTTGTTTTTTATCGCATACATGCTCGCATCTGGTACGTTGCACGTGATTTTGTAGTGAGAGAAATGCGATTTGGAGGGGGTGCGGGCTCTGCTCGAGCTCTAGGTGACGTTAACGTCAATTTGTTGTACGTCTGTCCGTTTGTGAGCGCCTGATAAGAAGAAAACACACACACCTATTCACACATATTATCTGTAAATATATACATTTTCTTCTTTTATCTCTCTTTTCTTTCTCTCTTTGTGTGTTGATGTACTGCGGAGAGCCTGTGAGGTAGAGCCCCGGGAAAGTACTCGCAGTGTACGCTCATTAAGGGAGGGTGACACAGTAAGTGGTGCCTCCTATCCTGGCGAAGTCGAAGTAACTATGACGACGGCCTACTACGCTGATGTTGCGTCCAGCATCTTCTCCATGGTCCTCATGTCCGACCAGACCCTCTTCATGATGTACCACTACAACAGCTACGCCAACAACCCAGTGATGCTGCGCAGCACGAAGCCTATGGTGATGCGTGACGTATTCCTGACGCGCTCCAGCTCTGGTATCCCGAACCCTTTGTCCTGCGTTTATGTGAACAAGGAGCTTGACTGCGTAGTCAATTGTATCATGTCTATGGCTGTTGGGAAGCCAATTTGCTTGGCCTTTGGCTGGAAGCACGCCACCGCACTGTACGTTGGTGGTGGCTTTCTCAGCAGCTGTGCGTACCTTTTCTCATCCAGAATAAACAAGAAGAAGCTGAACTCGGAGTTTGACTGCGCCTGTACGAGCAATGGCGCCTTCGCAACGTACGCAACGCTGTCACTCGCCATGCCGAAGAGCTACATTCCCTTCTCGAAGCGCACGCCGATCACGTGGGTTGGGGTGCCATACCTGCTGAAGTGCACATACGACGAGTACATCGGGCCCTACTACGTGGAGAAGCGCGTCCCCGGTGATATTGAAGTACGCAACTGGGGTTTTGTGGGTGGGGTCTTTTTTGCCCTCATCTACGCCACACTCTTCTTCCAAACAAAGAAGCATTTTGGAAAGGCACAGGTGTTTCATAGGAATATAGCAAAAGCAGCGGTTAGCAGGTAGTACGACATGCTTTGATTTTTTTTTCTCTCACGCTCAAAATACTGCTTTCTGATGGGGTGGAGCGGTGACTGCACCGTGATCATAGTCAGGAAGCGCTCTACACCCGTTAATCAAGTGTATTTTATCGTTGTTGCTGTGGTTGTCTGTCCCGTTTCTTCAGTTCACCCAAAAATTAAAACTTGCAGCAGGCAATTGATCTTATTCACATATAATGAATGATCTCCCCGTGCAGAACGTGACCGGGAGAGAGGAATAGAGGAAAAGAAAGTGGAGAGTACACTGTCATTACACATACACAGACACACGCGCGTACATAAATAAAGGGACGCAACTGAAGCTTTGTCGAAAGGAAAAGAAACCCGAAATGGAAGCATACTCATATCACTGCATTATTGCATTTTTTTTTTTGAACGGGTAGGATGTTTCCGCTCTCACACTTGCTCACCCTCCCGCTGCTGTGTAGTACCGATCATCCCCTCCCCCATATTGACGTAGCATGGCAACGCTCACTCTCTTTCTCCCTGACTTTGGCACATTTACTTTTGGCGTCGCAACGAATATATATATATATATATATGTATCGTATAGACTCAATAATTCGACAGATCCTCTATCGGATCCTTCCCATCTGCGTACACACACACACACACACACATACACACAAGACACACACGCACATACACACTGCAATCACAGGCTTGCATTCTCTTACTGGTCTCAAGCTGGATCGCGGGGAGTCCTTTGTGTGTGACGTGGCACATGCACATCACAAAAGGGATCAGGAAAATAAACAGCTTCTTTCCACCCTCCTCGGTACACCTCTTCATCAACGATGTGCGTGTCGACATTGAAGCAAGGGAGGATCCGCGCCATCTGGGTGAGTCACACTGGGTGGCTAAGCTGGATGTTCAGCAAGTGCGGTACAACGCCATTGTGTGGTCGAATCTGGTGGAGCTGCGCTTCCGCATTCACTCCACCGCAATGCACCTGCACCCCCGGAACACGATGGTGATTGCAGTGTTTCCCTGTGGACTGCAGCACTATCTGGGTCCACTGCTCTGCAGCAAGCCTGTCCCCTCAGCGCGGCTGCACACGGAGGTGCCCGAGGAGGTGCGTATTGTGTTCTGCGTAGACAGCTGTATTTCCCCCGAGGAGGAGGCCCCGTGGCCCTGTGAAATGCTGCTCAAGCACCACATCAAGATAATCCTCGAAAACGATGAGTTCTGTGGATCTGTGGAGTCGTCGCATCTGCAGAACATCATGAAGGAGCTCCCCTTCTACGCTTCAGCCCTGACCCGACTGAGGTGGTCCAACTTTGTTAAACACTTCGGCATCAAGTATGGGGCCTGGAAAGTGATCTGCAACGGCACCATTTGTGACTCTGAGCAGCAACTCGCAAAGCAGAGCGCACCTGGGTATGTGCACCTGGTTGCCAATAAGTACGCACGCAGTTACGTTCGGGGCGATGTAGACCGTGAGAAAGTGAAACAGAAGGCACTCTCGGAGTTTTATTGTCTACTCCTGTGCAATTCCCCCAGCAGGGTCTCACGGCAAGCGCTCTGTCAGCTGCAAGTGCCCCAGGAGGTTGTGCGGCAACTGTCGACCTCCCAGTGTTTTCGCACGCTCAACAGCGTTAATTACCGGCACGTACTAAACCAGCTCGCCAACACCCACCTGGTGCTGTGCAGTGATGCTCATCCGATCTTGGTTGGAATGCAAAAAACCAGCGGGTACTCTAACATCTGTGACGATTTGGGCACCTCATCGGAAGGTAGTTTAACTACCACATGCAGTTGACAAGGCACCCACCTATAGGGCAGTGCTCCCTCCCTGTATATATATATATATATTGCGTCTTCGCACTTGTATTTTTCTCTCCCTCTTCCGAGAGAGTAAGAGCCAAAGTAAGTTTGTAGAGCAAGAGTCACATCAACATGGGTTGCCATACGAGAGAGAACTTCTTCATTGCAAGTCGTGCAAGCAGCCGGCAGTCTTTGTTTGTTTGTTTGTGTGTGTGTGTTTTGTTGTTATAAGGAGAGTAAGCGATGACACCCAAACGCGAGAAGGATCAAATGAAGAAGGGTAATGTTATGTACTTTTTTTCGTTGGCTTCTTTTTTTTTTTACAGATACACGAGCAAACACCAGTACTATATAGTTACTCTCACACGACACAGAATCTACAAGTTACTAAAGCAAGAATAACTCATTCACTTGACGATGAAAGAGGGTGGATACACGTTTATCCATCTTATCGACTTTTTGGACTCCTAGTAAATTGACTAGCGAGTACAAGCGCGCAAACGCACGAACATTTTTTTTCAGAGTTATTTCAGTCACCGCTCCATTGAAATGCATTTTTTTTTCTAGGGATGAGGCGAAACGTCAGAACAGATAAAAAATCAATGAGAGAGGCAACGCACACAATTCCTCTTGAATTCACATACTTCACTTTTTATCTCTTTTTTGTTTTGTATTATTGTTGTTGATTGCATGTTCCAGATTTCTTTTTTTATGTGTGTATGTGTTTCGTGGTAATTCCCTCTTCCTACTCTCACACTTTTTTTTTCACTTGCTCTCTCTGAATGCTGTAAGGGTAATGCATGCGAGAACAACGACGACAATTTGCTCTTTAACTCTTAAAACCTTATTATCTCTATTTGTTAGTGACATAGCAAACGGAGAAAAAGAAACAGAAAAGCAATTTGATCCTCTCAACGGACTAAAATCCAAATAGTTGTGAATGTGTACGGTTATTTTTTTTTGTGTGTGCGTGAATGCGATGCACATTGTTTGTACGTGGTATCTCAAGCTTTATTTTCATTGCCTCTATTTTTATGAGGACATATGTACGTTTTACCTTGACTTCCTAAATTCCATTGCCTGATTCACTACGTCGTCATCCATTTTTTTTTTTATCAACGCTATCTGCATTGCTAGTTGTACGCTCTAAAGGTTAGTGCACGAGCCTACACGCACACACGCACATAAATATATATATGTGTTCTTGTGATGTTCCTTTCTGTAATTTCGGGACTTTAGATATTATATAGTGTTCTTCTCTTTTCTCCTCTTCCCCTTTCGGTGAGTGTGCGTTCGCGTGATACAGACAGATCTCAGAATACTTTACAATACGAAGAAGAAAAAGAGCCATTGCCCTTTTTATTCACTTTTGAACAGCGACAGCAACAATTTCAGAACTAAAATTGGGACATCATCCTTTTCTACACTTCAGAAAACCACTTATGGGGTTCGTCATACACTGTGTTTAGCTTTCTCCCCCTAGTACGCGTACGTGCGTGAATGGTGTGCCACGGCTTCGCTTTTATATACAGACATACCTTCAGAGACAGATACTTTTTATTATTATTATTGATATCCATAGTATACGACAAGGTACGCAAAATCCAGTGACTTTTGATGATATAAATATATATATTATGGAAAGATACAGAATCAAAAACAGTACTTACCTTCTGAAAAGCACTTACCAATGATACGGAGGAGGGGATAGAGGAATGCCTATACAAACAGAAGCCCTTCTGGTCACTTGCTATCTTACTCCCCTCCCCCCCGCTCTCCTTCTTCAATGTCAACATGCTTTAGTTGTTGTTATTGCTCTTCTGGTTTGCTTTACAGAAGTGAGCGTCGTTGCTAACTTATAGGTCACCTTCACTGACATCACACTCGGTTTCTTGACCACTTCTCTGCACACATAATAGAACCAGACAGTCAACATGCCAGGTCGACAGGGAAAGCAACGCATCAAGAAGAAGAAGTCCAAGAAGCTTCCAGTGACTGAGATGGAAAGAACTCTAAAGGACAGTATTCACGGTCGAAAGAGAAAAGAGAGAGATATACTGAAGAGTCTCATTCCACCAAAGGTAGCACCCAAGGCAAACAAGATTGCGGTTTCCATTGACCTTCCAATGTTTCAGCCATCCACCGCTGCGCCCTCCAATCCCTCACTGGCGGCAGCTACGCCAAAAAAGTAGACGCACCCCACATTCCGGTCGCCTTCCAAATTTCCCTTCTGCACTGCTAAGTACATTGATGAGTCGGTGCGTACTGTTCACCGGGTTTATTATTATTATTTTGCTTGTTTGTGAGTGGTACGCTGGCAAAAATGAGATCACAAGGATCTGGGCAGGAATCTACGTTAATCGAGTAATACCTCCACACCGGGTTTTGCTGTTGATGATGTTGGATTGTAAGCTAAGCAAAGTGTCTAATGGCATTCTGTTTGTGCAACTAACGCAAAAAAAAAGTGGGAGTGATAAAGGGTAAGAGATTTGGTTTTGTCTCGTAAGATAAAAGAGAAACGAGTACCGAGGCATTTTGCTTTGCATGAGCGCCCCGCTATGGAACCACCATACTCCTATTGCAACTTAGTGAGTGTATATTAACAGGCTTCACGCGTTTGCACATGCCCCATCCCTCTTTGTTTCCACTCCCTCCTCCCCCCTTTATTGTCTGTGTACTAGGCGACTGAAGAATGAACGCGCCCACCAACGCAAATACATTTCTCTCTATAGGGTCGTACGCCACACGAATGTACATATGTGGCAACGATGACATATCAACTCATATCTTGCAAACCCCTCAGTGCGTTAGCAGCAGCATCCACAGCGAGCTTGGCAGCTGGCACGCGCTGGACACATACCTGCACCGACTCTGTGATGCCTACTGTCTCTCCACACCGCACCAACGCATTATACTGATTAGCGGATTGGACGACTCACACCACTTTAGCCTTTACGTCCAGCGGTGGCTCTCGACGCACATGTCTCGTCCAGTGGTACTCTGCAATGACGCTGCCCTTACCGCCTCCCTCCACGGTGTGAGCGCTGCCTGCGTTGTCATAGACATTGGTCACAGCGGCACGCGGCTTGTTCCCGTGCTAGATGGGATTCCCTCCGAGGCATGTGCAGGGCACTGCGGCGGTATGGGGGCACTGTGGGAAGGCGTGGCTGCTGTCGCTCCACGGCATGCTGCGGAAAGTGGGAGCAGCTCCCTTCACACAGAGGGAGGCGCAGACGTGTTCCACGCCAACTTCGGCACGTTTCTCGGAAGCTACATCGCACTGATGCGCAGACTTGATGTAGATGGAAGCGACACCGTTGCTGACCAGGTGGACGTGCGGAAGTTAACGCTCGACGGCCACACCCAAGGGGGGGAGCGACTGGTGTTTCTGAACTACGTAGAGGCACTTGACGAGGCGCTCCGGGCTTGCGTGAAGCAGTGCCAGGAGCACGAGCTGGGTCGCTGCTTGGACTCGTTTGTGCTCTGTGGTGGCGGGGCGGACTCCGAGCCTCTGCGGGTACTGGTTGCATTCATTGTTGCTGAGTGCACTCCGAGCGCGCATTTGCTGTGGAGTTGATTATATACATACAAGCACGTGTAACATTTTAAAAGAAGAGTAGTGTCTTGCTTGAACACAGCAGGAGGGTTTATTGCTATGATGATAAGGCTGGAAAGAGGCCCCCCAACGGGTCCCCTCCACTGATTCTTATTGTTGTTGTCATCGCAGCAACGAAAAAAAAAAAGAAACGTTCTATCATAATCCCCCGCCCCTCTATTTTCTTATTGTCTCTCTCTCCGCAAAGCACACTCCCAGAGAAGGACTGAGATTTCTGGGGTGGATCCATTTCAATCTGCTCCACTGCGAGGCACTGTTTTGGTAGGGTGTGTGCACGTGCATTGTGTTCTCGTAGCTCACCCTAGTGTGTGTGCGCGCGCTTTTGTTTTTCTTTTAATCAACAACAGCAATCATGTACGCCGACTCCACAGCTGAGGCGCTGCTGCTGCGTTTGCAGTCCAGCGTGGGGGCAGTGAATAAGAGGAAGATGGGCCCGTATGAAGCCGGTATGGGCTCCTGCAGTCAGCTGGGGCTTCCACCCATCTCAGAGGAGGAGCTAGGACTCATCCGGAAGTTGCGAGAGAAGGAGAAAGAACGTGGGCGGGCAGTGCGCGTGCAGCGTGACCTCACACGGCGGCAGCCTGTGTATCAACGCGTCGCTGCAGCAGAAGCCATGGAAAGCGGCGCCTTCACAGAGATGCCGCTCACCTCAGATGTCCACGCAAAGGCCTTCCTTCTGGCCCCACTGAAGAATCTCCTACGCATATGCGTCTTGCGGTGCCGGGTGCAGCGGCGGCTTGAGAAACTCAGCAACGAGCTAGCGCTGGCACAGGGGAGAGAGGAGACCAGAATCGCTGGCCGCCGAAGTACGTTCATGCGTGATGACGCGCAGCCACCGCCGTGCGTAGTACGTCTTCGTTGTATGGACAATAACGCGGCTGCACTGGAGGAGCTGAGTGGAGCAGTCATGGACACTGACCTACCATCACAGCACAGTGGCCCGGATGACTTCAGTCCCTTTCACGTGTTCGATCTCCAAGATAAGCGGCCCCTGCGCGAAGCATTCGCCTTCAAGACGCGGAAGTACAGGCGAGAGCACCTCCCTGAGTTTAGTCTAGACGTCTCCGCGCAGGCCGCGGAGGAGGTGGCGATGTTTCGGGAAGCGAGAAATGTGTGTCGAGCAGGTCCTGCTGAATTGGAGCACTTCACACAACCAGCCGTGACCCTAGAATCCTACGTGTTGCCCAAGTACCCCTATTGTCTGCTCCCCGTCTCTCGCTATGGCTTGCTCGACCGCACTGTTCACCGGGTCCGCACGGAGGCGATGGATGGCGGCGTGAGTGGGGATAAGGCAGGTGGGGGCGGGGCCGCGCTACCTACCATACTGACAAGAAGCGCCGTCCTTGTGAGCAACGGGCTTCTGGCGCTCCCGAGGAAGATGACAGCGGCGATGCCAGAGGACTCATTCAGTGACAGCGGTTCAGACATTGATGCGCGGGATTACGGAGCACAAGGCGCAGACTCTACATGGGCCACAGCTGGTAGCGGTGGCGGAGGGGGGTTAATGCCGTCCGGGATCCAAGGCGGAGGGAGGGATACAGGTAGCACGTCATCAGTCAGTCCTGTAGCAGCGTTTGATTATTTTGTGCAACGCTTCGCTACGTAGTCGACACTAGAAAATTCAAATTGAGGGAGAGAGAGGAGGGGAATGAGGGTATCTCATCCCCGGGCTCATTTTATTCGTGTGTGTATGAGCTTGTGATGTATATTAGATGGATTCGTGCTCTCTCTTTGTCCATACAGGAAAGGAAGTATAATGAAAGAGAGCGCACTTGGTGAATGGTGATACGTGCTGCAGCGCCTAGTAGTGAAACATAGGAGAGAGGAGGAAGTTCTCACATTGACGGATTCACTGCTGCACAGTACGCACTTCTCTCTTATCCCATATACATTTTTTTTCCTTTTGCTGTTGTTGTTCGCTGTACTCATCTTTTCCTCTCGCTCATGCCGCACCCACTGCACGGCACCCACATCGACAGCCCTTCAGACGCCATATTGGTATACGCCTTTGGCATTATTATTGTTGGATAACGCCACCATACATGGCAAAGGGACAACAAGCCTAGAAGAACTAGCAATTGTTTTTTCGTAATTAACATTGAGTTTTGTGAGTTCATTAGTAATACAAAGAGGAAGGGTGACTGGCCTATTGAACTGTATCCGTCTCATACACTCATTCACTCAGCCTTCTTTATCTGGTATCCCTTTTCCCCTCTTCCTCACTCCCCAACCTTACGCTGCCCTCCTTATGTCCGTTCGTGTCTCAGTGGGACCGTGGAAGGTGGACGCCGAGGCACCAGCGTGTGACCGGTGCACAATACCCTTCAGCTTCTTTGTCCGGCGGCACCACTGTAGATGCTGTGGCCATATCTTCTGCAATACATGCTGCAGCGCAAGGATGCGCGTCCCCGGCCTGGGTATCAAGGCAGCACAGCGTGTGTGCATGGAGTGCCTGGATGCCAAGCTCAGCATGGATCCTCCAGATGCCGGCTGCACCGACACATTCCAGCCACCGCCGGGCCGACCCCTCTCACCACCAGGTAACCGACCACACAAGATGTTCGAGGGGGTTACGACTTTTTCTGGTAATGTGAAGGCGACGGCGGCTCAAGACGATAGCTGGTGGCCCTCCGCGGGTGAGCCTGGAATCGACGACGGCGAGTTTAATGGGCTGGACATAAGAGACTATTACTCACTCCCATACACGCACACTCATTCTACCGACTCATCGGAATCAGAAGAGAGTGAAGGCATGCATGACGATGTGCCATCCAAGCTCGCTGGAGTGATGTCGTCCCACAGCGCACGTCACAGCGCTGACCCAGTCAGCTTCCTCCCAGAGCTTCAAGAAAACCTTGTGAATCAGAGGGCGAAGAACGTGCTCAGGGTTCTTCTCCTCGCCAGCGACCGCCGCAACTCCGCAACAGTGGTTACCGTCAATAAGGAGGAGTCGCTGCAGGACGTGGCGGAGCGGCTCGCCGAGAACTACTTCAAGATAGCTAAGGGGCCCTTTGTCCCCTTTGATGAAGTAGAGAAGTCCAAGCTCCTAAGTCGCCTGCGATTCTGGGGTGAGCTGGAGGAGTTACCACTAACCGAGAAGGCGCTCAGCGTTCTGCGCTGTTACACCCACCTCGTGCTGACAGAGCTATCACATGAACAGCTGAACCTCTTCAAGCACGTAGCAGATAATTCTCCCCTTCAGTCGTTCTTTGTCTGTGCACATGTGTGCTAGAGCAACATGAATGTCTCTAGCAAAGGCAGAGTAATGGCATTCATTAATCTAGCAAGTGTGCGTATGTATATGTATATGCGTGTGTGCGCTCGTACTTCTGTGTGTTTCTTTCCTTTCTGCTGCTAGTTGTGAAGTTCATCAGCTCAGACCACAGGTTTCTCTAATGATTACTGAGGGTGTATATATATACGAAAGCGGCGATTTACGGAGTGTTCGTGTTTTTGTGGTGGTTGTTGTCGTTGTTTTTTTTCTGTGATACTCTGCGAGTGTTTCGTGCTCTGCTGCTGCTGTTGTTTTTACATTTAGTTTGTTTTTCGTTTTACCCCTCTCCGCACCCCGATACCTTCCGAGTTCTGTGTGTCCTTGTTTTTTTCCAAGTACTAGTACTTCAACGTGTATTGATATATCCTTGTGTTGTCCCTCTTTTTTTTACCTTTATGGTTCACACCTTTTCTTTTCACTGCCACTGTTACTGACTACAGTGCTACGTCACAGTGATGCCGAGAGCCCATTAGGGAGGGGTAAAGCGAGACTATGACTCTGATGCGATTTCACTTTTTGCATTGCTATTATTCAGCGTATTGTTCTTTATTTAGACTTTTCGTCCCCCTGATCACGAAGGTACAGTTGGTGAGGTGCGAAGGAAAAGAAACACAAAAAATAAGATGGGAAAGGGAAAAGAAGGAATGGGTATGATGGAGATAGCCTTTCTGCTCCTATATAAGAATCCGCGCGTGTTATTTACTTTTTAAAAATATTTTTAAACATCTTACTTTCTACTTGGCGTCCTATATATAAGTGTGTATATTGTGGACGCGTCTTTTAAAATGCGCGTGGGTGCACTGTTTCTCTATTCTCATCACTATCCCAGTTGCAGGGCTATTTAGCAACAATGGGATGGAGTGGTTGGCAGCTCGACAAGTAGGGGAAGGTGCGTCTGAATTACTATATACACATGCACATTATTATATGTACCTATTTATTTATTTTTCAGAGGAAATCCCCGACGACGTATACAAGCGCAACATGGATTGTGGACGCATATGGGTCCTGTCTACTCAGTGTTCGCTCTGGATGTGTGTGTGGGGGGGGTTCACTCCCTCGGTACATAAAAAAAATACACTAAAAGGGAGGGGTAGAATTACAAAACAGAGGAAGTGCATGCTGCAATCAACCATACGCAATCGACACTCTCCAATGATGCTTTGCCACACTCGCTCGCTCTCCTTCTTCCTGTCTCTCTCTCTCTTTCGTCTTCTGTGCATATGTCCAACTACTGAAAGCGACCTGAGCAGAGGTGGGGAGGGGACAAAGGGGGGTGGGGGTGTTGCTTACGCTTCGCCTGCCACAAGTCCAAACGAAAGGAAACGTACATACAAAAGGAAAGAGCGAAAAAAGGAAAAAAGGAGTCAAAGGAGCTCATTGATGGACGTGTCCAGCTTCCTTAAGAATTTCAAGAAGGAGCGCTTGGTGGTGTCTGAAATTGAAGCAAGCACTGCCAGAGGTGCGCGTGATGCTGCACGAGCTGAAAGTGCCGAGGAGCTGGCTGAGGATATTGTCTTTTCTTCAGAGAGTGAGGGAGACGAAGACCACGATGAGGAGTCAGAGGATCAGCCTGGTCGTTCTTCGTTGCTTCGACGGGTGGGGGCGCAGCGCTACAAGGAGCACGACAAGCGGAATCAAGTATTCGCGCCTCTTAAAGTTTTATCCACTAACGAAGATGCCGTCGATTCGTCTCGCCGAGCTCCAGGCTTCAACACAGTTTCGGGGGGAAGTGGCGCCACCTCACTCATGTACCTACACGGCATCGGTGCGAAGGCAGCACTCCATCGCAAGCGTCCCAGGGGCATTGCCACCGGCGCAGCCGAGGTACTTCGAGCAGAGCTATTGAAAGAGAGGGAGAAGCTAAACCGGCACCAGGCTATCGTCGCAGCTGCCAACACTTCGGTTGATCCCGATCAGGTCCGAAGTGAACAAACCGCTGCAGAGTTGAGATCTTCGCTTATATCAGTGGAGGAGCTCCTGTCCTTCGGCACAGCGGATGTAACCACTCTAGCCTCACTGGAAAGTGACTCACTGCGGGGTACCTCAGCACAGCAGCGGCAAGACCCATCAGCACCTGCGGAAGTCCTTGTTGGCGACGCTGCCGCGCCTCCCACCGAGGCTATGGATGGCAAGGTCACCGCCCCGTCAGCTGAACTTCGCCCGGAGGAGGCGGAGTCCCCACCCGATGCTCCTGTGCCAATGAAGAGAAGGAAGGAGAGCCTCTTCTCTAGGGCAAAGCGAATTGTTTCGGAAGGCGACACAACGGATTCTAATATGGAGGCGATCAATACTTGCAGGTTCTGATACGCTTCCCCACTCGCACCCTCCTTCCGCTAAATGCTGCGCGCGACCGCTTTCGTTAGCTTATTTCCTGTGCGATTTGGTGTTGAGGCACAGGAAGAAGAACAATGAGACTACAGTCACACACACACACACACACACACACGCAGACAGACATAAACTTGCAGGGAGGTTTGTGTGTGTGTACTGTGCTTTGATGGAGAGGTATGAAGAATACTGATGAAGTCCGCATCTCCGAGATCGCAACGCTTTGGGATTCTTCCAGTTTATGTACTTTTCCTCATTCCACCACTATCTCTCTATCCGTGTTCTCTGCGCCTCTTAACACCTGACCAATCAAATGGGGTACTTCCGTCGCTGCTGTAACATACAGACTCTGTACATGTGTCTTTGTGCTCTCTCCCCTCCTTGTAGAAGGCAAAACTTGAGGGGCACACAGAATAGAAGGGAGGCACCGAGGATACAATACCGGGACATAGACGTCTCACTCCCCACCTCCCGGCACACTCATACACGCACACGAGAGGGGTGAGTGACGGATAGAGATGGACAGATACATACTTGGAGGAGTGATTGGCGAGGGTCAGTTTGGCAGCGTGCGCGAGGCAACTGTTAAGTCCACTGGCACTGCTGTTGCAATCAAGTTCATCCGTGTGTCGCGTCCTGCGGATGGCCTGCCGCACCCGGTGGCGCGTGAGCTCCTCATCGCTGGGCGGCTGGAGCACCGGTACATTGTGCGCACCTTCGCAGTGCTGCCAAGTGGATCCTGTATGGCGTTGGTAATGGAGCGGTGTGTCTCGGACCTCGGCACGCTCCTGCGCAACCGTGGGCCGTGCCGTCCGCTGCCGCTGCGCTTCGCCGCACAGATGCTACGGATGCTCCTGAGTGCGCTAGACCACATCCACCAGCTCGGCATCCTCCACCGCGACGTGAAGCCGGCCAACTGCTTCCTCACCGGCGCTGGGGTGCTGAAGCTTGGCGATTTCGGTCTGAGCCGCATGGTGGATGCTGATATGTCGCATGAAGTCGCCTCGCGATGGTACAGGGCACCGGAGCTCCTCTTTGGCAAGCGCGCGTACGGTGGGGAGGTGGACGTGTGGTCCGCTGGGTGTGTCTTTGGTGAGCTTCTTCGCGGCTTTGGGGCCCCGCTCTTCGCAGGGGACGGCGACATCAATCAGCTCTCGAGGATATTCGATGTCATGGGCACCCCGACGAGGGAGACGCACCCCTGTATAGCTGAGCTGCCCGACTGGCAGAATGTGCGCTTCGAGAGCAAGGAGGGCGTGGGGCTCCGAGCTCTGATCCCGTGGGCACCTGAGCCAGCCATTTCACTACTGGAGTCCATGCTCTCCCTCAATCCACAGGACAGGCCCACTCCTGTGCAGGCCCTCAAGCATCAATTCTTCGTAGAAGTTGACGATGAGGGGTGCTGAATGATACAGTTTTGGTGAGTGTAGCAAAGCACACACACACAAAAAGTTCGCGCTCTGTACAATCTTATTGCCTCAATAAACAAGAACCTCACGCATACACACAGGCAAAACAGCTTACTATAAAGGAAACAATGGGTTAGTGTGATGTACCTGCTGTCCCCCCCCCTCCCCACACACACAGACAGTTTTACTTGGTGTTCCACCTCTCTGTACTACGGTGTGTTGCTCTTCCTTTATTCCAATACTCACGCAATAGCAGACACAATTTAGGGATTCACTAAGTAAGCCGTACCATTTTTTTCCTTTTCTGTTGAGTCGTGACTACTTTTATATTATTATTATTATTTTGGTGTAACGTCTCTTGCAGGGCCCCTCACCCCCACCCCCTCCTCTTTTTCCTCGGTAAGGTAGCACGTACGTTGTCCACTGCTATCATTAACTCGAAAAGACACACACATTACGTACAAGTAAGAAAAACGCAAGCGTTAAGTGCAAAACAAAGAAGCGAAATTAAAACGAGAGCTCACTAACAGTTTTCACTTTAGGTGAGCAATACTTCGGACTAACAACAAAACACACACAGAAAAAAATGCTCCGCCGGTGTATTGGCCGCGGTGCGGCTGCAATGGTGCCTGTGCTGGGGAGGGGAACGGCAACGGACGCCTATCTGAACCGCCATGTGGGCCCTACCAAGGAGGAGGCGATGGAAATGCTCAAGACGGTGGGAAAGGAGAGCCTTGGTGAGCTGGTGTCCTCCATCATTCCAAGCAACATTCAGCGCCCGCCGATGCACTCGTTTAATCCTCTCTCCGAGGCAGAGGTCCTGGCCCTGCTGAAGAGCATTGGGGACAGCAACAAGGTTCTTAAGAATATGATCGGTCAGGGCCTGTATGAGTGCATTGTGCCCCCTGCGATCCTCCGCAACGTCCTGGAGAATCCCATGTGGTACACTCCGTACACGCCCTACCAGGCGGAGATCTCGCAGGGCCGTCTTGAGTCCCTCCTCAACTTCCAGACGATGGTGTCGGAGCTAACCAAGATGGATCTTTCCAGTGCCTCCCTGCTGGACCAGGCAACTGCATGCTCGGAGTTCATGTACATGGCCTTCAGTCATCACCACCAGAAGCGCAAGAAGTTCTTTGTCTCGCAGGTCGTATTCAAGTCCTGCATTGAGATGGTGCGGACTCGCGCGGCCCCTCTCGGTGTGGAGGTGATCGTCGGCGATGTGGCCACTCTCGACATGAGCGACCCTCAGCTTGCTGGCGTGCTTGTGCAAACCCCCGACGCCACTGGTGAGCTGCACGACTTCACCGCCTTCTTTGCGGAGACCAAGAAGCACAACGTGGTGACGGGCTGCGCCACCGATCTGTTGGCCTGCGCAATCACAAAACCCCCGGGTGAGATGGGCGCCGACGTGGTGGTAGGAACGGCGCAGCGGTTTGGTACCCCACTGGGTTACGGCGGCCCGCACGCGGGTATCATGGCGTTCCGTGATGAGTTTAAGCGCATCATCCCTGGCCGCATCGTCGGCATCAGCAAGGACACCGACGGCGATCCGGCGATTCGCATGGCGCTCCAGACCCGAGAGCAGCACATCAAGCGTGAGCGTGCCACATCAAACATCTGCACAGCACAGGCGTTACTCGCGAACATGAACGCCTTTTTCGGGATCTACCACGGCCCCGAGGGCCTGAAGCAGCTCGCGAAGGAGATTCACAATCGCACAAAGGTGCTCTCGGTGGGCATGGAGTCGCTCGGCATGAAGGCCGTCAACGCCTCCTTCTTCGATACCCTCACCTTTAACTTTGCTGACGGCACCAAGCTCACATCGAAGCAGTTTGTGCAGAACTGCCTCGAAAAGGGCATCAACGTCTTTCACGACGCGTCCACAAAGTCGGTGTCGATCGCTGTAGACGAAGCGACCACTGATCAACATGTGGAGAGCCTGCTCGAGGCCGCTGGCATGCGCACGCCGAACATCCCGGCCCTTGCCAACGTGGCGGGCGCCAACGCGGTAACCCCCAAGGGCCTTCACCGCACATCCAGCTTCATGGAGGGGACCGTCTTCAAGAGCTACAAGAGCGAGACGGAGCTGATGCGCTACATTCAGCGCCTGCAGAGGAAGGACTACGGTCTGACGCACGGCATGATCCCGCTTGGGTCGTGCACTATGAAGCTCAACCCAGCCGTCACGATGCGCGCGCTCACTTGGCCCGAGTTCAATGCGCTGCACCCCTACGCCCCGGACGATCAGGCGCATGGCTACAAGGCGCTGCTGACAGACTTCAAGCAGAAGCTGTGCGACATTACCGGCATGGCGGCGTGCTCAATCCAGCCCAACAGCGGTGCGCAGGGCGAGTATGCCGGGCTGCGCACGATCCGCGCGTACCACGAGTCGCGCGGGGAGGGCCACCGCGACGTCTGCCTCATCCCCACCAGCGCGCACGGCACCAACCCCGCGTCTGCCGTGCTCTGCGGGCTCAAGGTGGTGACTGTCAAGTGCCTGGATAACGGCAGCGTTTGCCTGAAGGACATGGAAGCGAAGTGCAAGGCCCACTCCCAGAACTTGGCGTGCCTCATGATCACCTATCCGAGCACCTTTGGTCTGTACGACAAGGACATCGCCGCGATCACCTCTCTGGTGCGTGAGCATGGCGGTCAGTGCTACATTGATGGCGCCAACATGAACGCCCTGGTCGGATACACCGGCCCTGGCTTCCTCGGCGGTGATGTGTGCCACCTCAACCTCCACAAGACCTTCTCCATCCCTCACGGTGGCGGTGGCCCTGGCATGGGCCCCATTGTTGTCCGTCAGCATCTCGCGCGCTTCCTCCCCAACTGTGTGTTTGGCCCTCGCGTCGGTGGCGCGGAGTCGTTTGGTCAGGTCTCGCAGAGCGGTTATGGCTCCGCCTCCATCTCCACCATCCCCTACGCCCTGCTCATGATGCTCGGCTCGCGGGGGCTCAAGACGTGCACCGAGTACGCAGTACTGAACGCGAATTACCTCAAGAAGCGCCTCGAGGGGCATTACCAGATCTGCTTCCTTGGCAACGATGACTTCTGCGCACACGAGTTTATCGTCGACATTCGTCCATTCAAGAAGACCGCCGGCATTGAGGCAGAGGACGTTGCGAAGCGCCTGGTGGACTACGGCTTCCACGCGCCGACGCTCTCCTTCCCAATTGCTGGTACGCTCATGATCGAGCCGACCGAATCAGAGTCCAAGCGCGAGCTCGACCGCCTCGCGGATGCCCTCATCTCCATCCGCGGTGAGATTGCCGCCATTGAGCGCGGCGACCAGCCCCGGGAGAACAACGTGCTCAAGAACGCCCCACACACAGCCAAGGCGGTCACCGCGGACAAGTGGGACCGCCCATACACCCGCGATCAGGCTGCCTTCCCGTCGCGCTACCAGAAGATCGAGAAGTTCTGGCCGTCTGTTGGACGCATCGACAACACCTACGGGGACCGCAACCTCATGTGCAGCTGCACGCCACTGGAGTTCTACACATAATTAGGCGCGTAGGATACAAATACGAAACAATGTAGCGGGGGGGGGGCACACGGCGATGCAGATGCAGCGCTTTCCCTCTCACTCCCCTCCCGAGAGAACTTATGATTACCGAATTACAAAATGCAGTTGTGGCGTGCGTTACCATGGGTACGTATTTAGTAGTTGCGTGCATTGTGTTCGTTTATGCAATGTACGGACCTTTTCACACATCTCCTTTTCTTTTTTGTTTGATTGATTTCCTTTTCTCTGCCATCGTGTCTCACAATAATTGTGTCTATGCGTGCTTTGTCCAGTAGGCTTACACCCTCGAGGAGTGGTATCGCATTCAACTAAAAAAAACGACGGAAGCCTCCATTTGGAGAATCGGAACGCCAACGGGAAAAAGAACCTGCTCGTATCTTAAATGAACGCTTTAGCTGCTTCATTCGGGGGTATCGATTGACCCGTGATTCATAGCTACGCTACTGTAATAAAAAATTGTTCTTATCATCGTCACTGGTGTGCAGCGGCTTATACGCGTTTAACAAGTGTTCGCCCATATGTATATATATATATATATATATATATATATATATATGCACCATCGTTCTTCCATCTCCCATTCTGTGATAAGCGGTTGATGTATATATGTATTAGTGGTTTGCTGTTGGATCCCACGAGTGAACAGCTTACAGTTAGTAGCAAACAAACGAAAAAAAGAAATTTAGCGTTTCACAAAACACATTCCTGTTGAGCGCCAGTGTTTTG
The DNA here is from genome assembly GCA_027574965.2 of Ecitophya simulans. NCBI lineage: Eukaryota > Metazoa > Arthropoda > Insecta > Coleoptera > Staphylinidae > Ecitophya > Ecitophya simulans. The sequence continues at coordinate 19,729 of JAODGE020025780.1, forward strand.
TGTATCTCCGCGCGTGTGTGTGATGTGTCGGTGTGTGAGTGTACTTCCCTAGTAGAACGAGCGGCGCTTCCCGGCTAGCAGTCATGGCGTCTCCACACCCGGACAAGGGAGCGAATGTGGACCGGAACACATGCACAATCTGGTTGCTTTTTTTTTCCTGAAGTGCAGCTTTGCAAAGAGTGAACACATATATACGTGCTGTAACGTCAAAGGTGCCCTACAAAGCAAGGAGACATATATGCACGTTGTGCTCATCCTGTTGCGCGCACCTAGTTATTCAGGACGTCGTTGGTGCAACATCTACTTGGCTCCTCTTAAATCTCTCCCTGTCACTACACCCATTTCCTCTCCATATCTCCTTCTGCCCACTACTTGCGATCACAACAAAAGATCATCGGGGGTGTTCCTCTGCTCACTACCAAAATACATACGCACTGACACATATACCAAAGAGAAAAAAATGCTGCGCCGCTCCTTTGCGCGTTTCGGTTCGATTCCCATGAACCCGGGCCGCCTCAATCACGTCGCGATTGCTGTTCCGGCGAGCCGCAACATCATGGAGGCCGCCTCCATATACAAGGGCATCGTCGGTGCCAAGGTGAGTGAACCGGTCGAGCAGCCTGAACATGGTGTCATCACCGTCTTTGTGGAATTGCCCAACTCTAAAATTGAGCTGCTGCACCCACTTGGTGACTCCAGCCCCATTGCCGGCTTCCTCGGAAGAAACAAAGCCGGCGGCGTACACCACATCTGTCTGGAGACCCCTGACATCGCGAAGTCTATGCAACAGTGCAAGGCTGCCAATATCCGCACTCTCGGAGATAAGACGAAGATTGGCGCCCATGGCAATCCTGTCATCTTCCTCCACCCCAAGGATTGCGGTGGCGTTCTTGTTGAGCTGGAGGAGGTTAAGCCTCAATAGTGACTCAAAAAAAGAAGCCTGGATGATGAGGCAGATAACGAGCCCCAAAAAACAAAGAAGCAATTTAAAAAAAACAGAAGACGCAGGTATTGTTGATGCCATGTGTATATATATGCATACATGCAGGGTAGTATCTGGACCTCGGGCACAAAAAGTTGTTTAGTTTTGTTTTCCATCCTCAACAGCAGCTGTATCCACTTCCGTGTAAGACGGTTGTTGACACCTATTGTATATACGACATTGGATATATAAGCGCACATGCACACGTAGTCATCACTATGACTAAATACGAAGTACATGTTACTTGCAGAGAAAAAAACAGCACACACAAAGACACGGGCGCACAATGCACAGCACGCAGAGGGCCGGCGCATCGTCCACCGCTTACGGCGGCGCCCTGCGCCAGCCCCGACCCCGCGCCCCCACTGGGACGGCGGCTAGGGAAAGGCGGGAGGGGAGGGCGCATGGTGGGGGGCGGACTGGCGGGGCCGCGGGCGCACCGCCCCGATTGGGGCGAGGGGGCGAGATGGATTCGGGCCTTCGGGGATTTTTTGCGCACAGGAATTAGGTAACAACAGTGAAAATGGGGGAAAGGAAAATTCTCACAGACACACCATTCTCTCCTCCAGACCCCCTCCGTTGTTTATGACGTGAAGGGATTCTTGTCGAGAAGGATGGTGTCGCCAGAGGACACTACAGTGATCTGGCCACCGCGAATCACACATGCGCCAAGCCTCCGAACTGTCCGGTTACGGTCCCACACCTCCGCATCTGCGAGCACCAAATTGATGTTGTTGTCAAACCCCTTCAGTAGGCCGTGAATCTCCATGGTTTCCTGCACAACCACAATCTTCCGGTCCAGAAACTTCTCAAGTGAGAGGATTGCCTCCTTCTTTCTGAGAATATGGGCTGCTTCAGCCGACATGCTTGCTCTATTTTTTTTTTAAGGTGCTCGCTAAGCTTCTGTGTTTGTGTAATGCTTTCAGAGTGGCAAGAGAGGTGTACACAACAGGGGGAGGGGGAAGAAGGAGTGTAATGATCGCATGGAAAGACAGCATTCATGGTATGCGTGCAGCGGCTGTCAAATGCTCAGCCCGTCCCAAATCCCGCACAACGCGCCGCCACAATCTGGAATTAAACGTCATCCAGCTTTTATTGTTCTGCTTCAGAATTGAGTTACCTACAGGGAGGCAGACTGTTACAATATCAGAGAAAAAGGAGAATGAAGTCACTTTTTTAATAAAGCGTGCTTGCTCCCAATCGCATCCAGAGGCCACTATTTGCTCTCAGTACCATTGCCGGTGGTGTCAACGGGTATCTACTCCTTTCTTACTTCCGTTTGTTTTCCTCTGACAGTTACTGAACCAGTCTGAACTCACCTTCGGTTGTTGTTGCTTTACGTACTTAGCACTCCACTATCAAAACATGCAGTGCGCACGGGCGCAGCAAGACAACCAAACACTTCCAGCCAACCACCCCAAAAAAGAAAACGCTCGCCTGCCTCCTTATCCTCTCAAAGCACGAAAAAAAACTTCTGTTATGCTGCGCCCTCTCACTGCGCTGCTCTCCGGGGCTCTCACCTCAATACTCAGCACACACACAAGCACGTGAGCATGTGGTCCTCCACCCTCCGGATTAAGGCGCGCGCCACTCGATCGACCGCGGGAACTGTTCGTGGTTGACAAATGGTAGATCCTGCAAGTCCGTCTCCGGGTGGTGCTGGTCCATCTGCTGCACAGGGATCGGGTGCAGGAGCCATGTCTGATCCTCCTCGAACGGCGTCTGGTCGACCTTTCCGGGGACCTGCTGCATGGGCCATAGCTTGTTAACGTTGTACACGGGTGTCGGCTCGTCCTTGAGGAGGAACTGCTTGTCCAAGTAGTTCGCGGTGTACGCCATCCAGTTGTCCTTTGCAGCGGAGCTCTCGGGGGTGGTGGGGAAGCGTGAGCTCGGGGTGTGGTACTCGTGCGGGAAATTCTCAGCGTTCTCCGGCAGGTGCGGGATGGAGTGGAGCTTGAACATCTGCTGCTCGCCAGCAGTGCGGGAGAAGAGGGCATCGGTGGCGCTCTGTTGACGCAGCTGCGGGTGAACGACACGGCGAGGCGCCCTGGCAGAGGCGGGAACCGCGAGCGCTGCAGCGGTGCTGAGGTCGGAGACGTCAGGGTTGGCTTGGCGCAGGTCTGCCTCAGAGCACTGTAGGCGCTCCGCGATGGCCGCGAAGGTGTCGGAGGCGTAAACGGTCTCGGTGGTGGCAAATTCGTCCTCCGGCATCGACACCCACGCGGTGTGTGGCACGTTCAGCTCCACGATTGCCTCATCGAAGCCGTCCCCCTTGTACGTGAGAGCAGCATGTCCGTTGACCTGCTGCAGCTCCTCCACTGAGCACCCAAGTACATGAGCGGCCTCCTCCCACGTCTTGATCTGCGGCTGGCCGCCACCCGCCTTGAGGGGAAAGACGCGCGCGACGGCACCGAAGCTGTTGACGCGGCGTGTGGCATCCATCGGGATGTTCAGTGTCACGCCCTCCCGCAGCTCCTCCAGATTGTCGTTCTCTGCCTGGAGTGCCTGCACGCTGCAGCCCAAGCGCTCTGCCACCCGCTCCCACGTATCACCCTTCCGGACGGCCTCGACGGTGAGATAGTTCACCGGGCCGCTCTGCCAGTCGAGCGCAAAGGAGAATATGCGATGGTGCTCATGCGTTACCGGCACGGCGGAGTCGTGCTCAGTCGGGAAGACGGCGGCGTCGTGGATGAGGTTGCGCCGGTGCGTGACGTGGAACTCGCAGGTTGTCTGGCGATGCAGCCAATGCCGGATACTGTACAGGCGCTGCTCAAACTCAGTGCTTTGGAAGGGTAACTTGGCCACGACAACACGGAAGTACTTTCTAAACTCGTAGTGTGCGGTCGACATCTCGAGCTCGGTGAAGGAGTTGTCCGAGGACGACGTCCAGTACTCGGCCATGCGCACCCACGGCTCCATCCTCTCCACAAAAGGCCACGACACCTGCGCGTCGTATAGGTTAGTGGCGCCAGGGATGGGTACGTTGCAGCGATTGATCACGCCTACACACTGCTCCTCCAACCGGGAGAGATCACCACGAAGGAAATTGGCCACCTCCTCCGCATCGTAATGGTCCTTTCCCCCAAATGGCCCCTTGACTGCCGAGTTGAACGCCGCGACCATCTCTGGATCCACGGCGCCGCTTTCAAGGCCCTGCAGCATCTTGCGCACGTTACGGAGCTTCTCCTCCACCACCTCGCGGCCAACATCTTTGATGAACATGCACACATCCTCCGCTAACTTCATCACATGGTGGTCCCAGAACCCCTCGAGGACGATGCGGTAGGTCACCTCGGAGCCCTGTACGCCAGCCTCCTCGGTGTTCTCAAAGGTGAAGCGTTTGTTGCGCACCTTTGCCACCTCATACTCATACCAGTCCTCCGTGTTCCACCTGAAAGGGAAGTGGCTCATCAGCTCTGACGGCTTACCCGCACAGGGCAGAGGGGCCTCCAGACGGCCGACGTCGCGCTGTACTTCTAAAGCGCTGAGAACTTTCCCATGCTGATGCCTCTCCGTGACCGCGCGGTCCAGGAGGGTCTCCAGACTGGGTCTCTGCTCAGCACCCGAGGATGCCATCTGTGACAAGTACGCCTCGCGAAACGGGAAGCCATTCGAGCCATTGCCGCGAGCCTCTCGTGGGCTGTAGCGCTGATACTCGCGAAGCTGTTGCACATAGTGGCGGCCCTTCGAGTCGAACTCGTTGTAGGGACGAAACCGATACGCGTTGGCAGGTGCGCTCGCCGTCCAGGGGCGGTAGTCGCCAAGGTGGTGTGTCATGGAGGTGCAGACGTACCAGCTATCCACGTACTGGTCTTCCGGCACGTCAGGTCGAACCAGGTTGCCGCGGATGCTGACGGGAAAGCTATCGTCGATGGGGTCGATGAACTCGTTAGTTTTGGTGCTGTTCATGTTCTGTGGAGCCGCTACCGGAGCGGGCCCGTCGAACTTGGGCATCTGTGAGGGGATGCGGTATCGTGACCAGTAATACCGGCCTACAGTGTTGCGTCGCATCATTTGCTGGCCTTCCTGCTAAATATATTCTTATTTATGTAAGTGTATGAGCAACTATATATGTATACGTATGCTACGTGTGCAGAGCGGGTGGCAGTTCAGCTGCGTACCTCTCACGCACACTGGCACACCTTTATTGTTCTTGTTGCCGTGGCTCCTCCCACTTCCTCCTCCCAGATGCGTAAAAAAAAAATGAAATTTGAAACGTATAAAGGAGAGCGTATGGAAAAAGGCATCGTAGCCGCCAGAGGAATTGTAAAGTGCATACACAGATCGATTTGCTTTCCTCTTGAGTGTCAGAAGGTGGGGAATCCTTGGCAGGGAACAGCGTCACTGCATGTTCAACGGCAAGACTAACATGCACCCATAGATATATATATGTTGAGGTTTGCTATCAGTGTGAATAAGAAATGGCAGATGCACGCTTGAATTCAGGCAGTGAGCTATGTACGTGCAACATCAACCTCCTCCTTTGTTTTGTGTTCACGTGAGTGCTTTTTCTCTCCCTCTCTCGCTTTTGACTGTGAGGCAACCAACGCTATGATGAGCCACTGACAAAAGGGTTCCTGATGTCATCCACGACCCATCCGTATTGCCGGATAAGTTCTTCTTTTCCCCGACAGCTCACTGTGTCCACATCTGCCTTCAGTGCCTCTTCAGTCGCGGCGTCTTGCGCATTCGCAAACACTGCAAACCAGAGCATACCATCGCTGACACCGCGAATTAGGGCAGTCTTGCCGTTTCTGAGGCTCTTCGTGAAGTGTACGATCTGCCCAGGTTTGAAGCCATAAACGTTTTCCTCGCTTGTATCGAGGGTGATGGTGCCACCCGACTTTGTGGTTACACTAACGGACATGAGAGAGTGAATATGCCCTGGATACCTTTTGGGTGGCTGTGCTGTTAACTGTGTAGATAATGTGGCCCGCATGTTTGTGTTGTGTCATTTGAAATATGCAAAAAACGTTGCACCAGCGTGTCGCAGCAGAATAGTGAGAATAAGAAACATATAATAATAATAATAAGAGGTAAGTGTAAGATCATAAAGAGATATACAGCTATCTCAGCTCCATTGCTGCTGTACCGTGAGATCGGGTGCGACACTATCACGGCTGATGTTGTCACGGCTAAGCAAAGTCCTCTTTGCTAAACAACACTTAAAAATAAAAAAACCAACGCGAATGTACAAGCACGCCAACACGTCATTTATCTCAAGCAGTTTACCTTCTGCTTTATAGAAGAAGGGGCGAGTGGAGGTAAAAAGAAGGTTACTGAGAGGGATGGAGGAAAGGACACTAGAAAAAGTGAATGCGCAGATCCACTAACGCATATTCAAATACAGTACGACAGAGAGGATAGCGGTGATGATCAGAGAAAGCACAAACGTCACTACGCTCACCTGCTCCGACGCTACCAGTATCAATCGGGCACCGGCACTTTTGGGGCGGTGGCTGACAACGTGAAGAGTGTATCTGCCATCTGGTAAAGAAAAAGGTGGTACGAGGCCTCCGTTGCCCCTCCATGGAGGCCCCAGTGTCTCACCGATTTCCAGTGCCGGTGGGACTGCAGGGGAGAGAAGGGGCTCCACGCCAACAACCCTCAACGCCTCCGTAATGACGCGCACATAGTCACTTCTCTCTGCGTGTCCCGTTACCATGCCGGCCGAGTAATCAGGGGTCGTAGACGCAAGCCCTTGCACACCCAGAAACCCACATCCAAAATCCCGCGAGAAGCAGTGCCACAGTGAGTTCACTAACTCCTCGTCGACAGTAGCGGCGGCATCGCCGGAGAGGACACGGAGTACAGCGTTGGCAGCCTGCATGATCGCCCGTGTAGCTGACCGGACAGTGTCGGCGGTGTCGGAAGGGGTAAACACATGTGGGTTCTCATAGCGTGTGTTGTACCGGGCGATGGTCAGAACAGTCCGCTCTTTTCCCCCATTGGTTCTCCATGGACTCCCCTCACTGTATAAGACATCTACAAGCGACGTGGCCGGAGACAGCGGCAGACGCCTCGTGTCAGCCTTCCGTACACCTTCGCCTTTCAGTAGCGTTATCACCCTCTCTGCTGCCGCGTTGGTGCCGATGCGCTCATCAATGTGATAGTACAGTGGCCCACTCTCGAGCGCCAACTGATCCAGTGCAATGACAGTGCTGACACGCTCAAAGCTCACGGAGGTGAAGTTCAAATCATCGCGGTAGGCCAGGCCCCGGCAAGCGTCCAGGCCCGCACGTTCGCAGGGCAGCATGTGTGTGTCCAGCAGCATACGCCCACTCCCGACGCTGCCGCTGTGCTCGCCAGGAAAGAACATCAGGTATAGTTGCCGCACTGCTGAGTACCGGCGCCGCATTGCCTCCGCAATCGCCATCGCGGCGGTGATGGAACTCCCAGGGCAGTCTGCCCCTGGCCCTGCGCCGCCTGCAGCAGCCGATGTCTCTACTGTTGCTGTCGAGGAAAACACCGACGAAGGGATCATGAGCGCCGCTGCGTTGTCAGAGGTCTTCTTGACAAACTTCCGCCCCTGCTCCTCCCACTCCCAGTCGGTGCCGCCAGTGGTGGAGCCCCACACCGTCCACCCACCAACCGGCGTGCACTGCGGCTGGTCCTCGCCCGCCAAACACCCCCTGTTACCTTCTTCGCCACTTTCCAAATCGTCAGATTTGTCAGAGCGAGGTGACAAACCCGCCTTGTCTCGTACCTCTAGAGAGTAGAAGGGGTACGTGTATCCACTCCACCAGCGCCGCTGGTTAAATCGCGCCACCTCCCTCACGCGGTTCCACTCCTCTGCCGACTGGAGTGCTGTGCCGAACACAAGCAGGGAGACCGTAGACCTCCAGTTCCACATTCTCGCGGTCGGTAGAGACTTGCTCTCCGGCAGCATTTCCTCCGGTTTCAATAGATCCATGCCGCTCACAATGAAGGAGTCCACCGAGGGGGTCTGCTTTTGCGATCCATGCACGGCATTGTAGGAATCTACAATCCTCATTAGGCAGCCCACATCGTATCCAATAGTGGGAGTGTCTGTCACTATTGCAAGGAGTGAGAGTTGCTGAGCCTTCCTGTACAGAGAGAAGGGAATCCGTGCTGCGTTGATTCGCTTCTTCAGGTACTGCCCCTGCTCAGCCTTTTTTTTCATGCAGAGGGCTTCTATTCTGCTCGCAGAGAGGTTAACAGGCACGATCACGGCGGAGTGCACTGCATTCGTAACACGCCCACTCCCGTAGAGGTCCTGCTCGACGGTGCTGCCCCGGGTTGATGCTATCCGTGCGAAGACAGTAGCGATGCTGACATGCTTGAGATTCGTATAGTAGCGATCGTACAACTGCGCATATGGGGAAGAGGTAGATATGTCCACATCAAATCCACCGTCACACTCCACGAGTCCTGTCATCAGGGCCACGATGAGAATCATCAGCCATGCCGCTGGTGTATTATGTAAAGGTGCCATGCCAGCGGCTGCTGCCCATATAGAGTAGAATAGACCGTAGAAAGTCGCTAGTAATGTATTACAATTAGAAAAAGAGGTGACACAGAGGGAGTGAAAAAGTATTTTGTCGAGTAGTTCCTTTATTGTTGTTGTGATAGGTGGTTTGGTGCAAGACTGTCTCCAGTAGAAACTCACTTACAAATATAAATGTATGTTCTTTCATCAGGATGTGCATTGGGCATCAGAACAATTGGTGACCGCCACGACAAGAAGGGGGAGGGGCACATTTCACCTCCGCGATGATGCGCTCCTACTAATGCTGCCGTTGCTTTCAGGGGATAGCATAGTATAGTGGGAGCGCAGGGGACTTGAAGGAGGTACAGTCCGGGTCAAAGCACTTCTGACTCCACGTGCTCGCATGTCGATCGACCACAATGTACACGCGGTTGGACTTGTGCTCACGCTGTACATGCTGACAGTAGTGAGTACCCTCCACGTGATAAACTACATGCTGCTCCGCCATCTGACGAGCACGGCGCACTGTGCACTCCATGCCACTTACTCGCGAATAGGCAGCCGACAGGTACTCCTCCACACTCTTGATCTTGTCATCACTCTCTGCCGAGAGCATCCGCACCATCGCCTCCACCGACCTCGGCCAGCTGCCTGACGCCAGAGTTGCGGCCTGCTCGCGCCGTGGTGCCTCCAAGTGAATCAGCTTCTTGCCCGCTACAGCAGCGGACTGTGCAGTAGAAATCAGTGAATCAAAAAAGTGTGGAACGTGAAGGCGTGGTAAAGCGCTGCTTTCTGAGTCGCTCTGGGGAAGCTGCCTGTCCCCATGGACGAAGATGTCCTTCACTATCAGGACGCTGCGCTTGTGAAGCTTGCAGCTCCCCAGGCAGCGCATCATGCGGTTGCGAGAGTAGACGGCTGTGTCCACGATGCACTTGCGTAGGAGCAGTGGGAGGGCGGTGGTGCGAGTAGGCAGCAATACGTCGCTGGATCCCGAGGGCGTTGCCATCTCGAGTGACGAGGAGGAGGATAGCACATTCACGACTTGAGGCTCGCCATGGTAAAACATGGCGGCATGAACGGCAGCATCAACATCCGCGCGTGAGTGCAGGTAGTCAACGAAGCGACGGACAAACTCACCGCAGTGAGCGCTGTTAGCGAAACGGTGGTCGCGGAACTTGACAACGTAATGTTGAGAGAACTTCGTCGGTGCCAGTGTCGACGCACCGATGTCGCTCGTCCTGAAATCAGTGCAACAGCAGGGGAGAGGAACTGACTCCATCACTATCACCTCCGCAAACTGTCGGTTCCCGACACTGTCAGCGGGCAGCCATTGAGGGAAGTCACGCAGCACAAACTCCCTCAGCTCCCTCAACAGGACCTCCATGGTGGCCGCGTTGTGTGGTAGTGTTGGGCAGGTAAGCTTGCACATATGCGGTGGCACACACGACGCCCCAGCAAAGGTCATCTCGTACTCAGTTTGTGGAGCACGGTATGTCCGCATCTCACCCCGGATCTGGACACTGGTCGTCAGCACAGTCTCGCTACTGTCATTAGTCACCACATCGCTCTCATCACTCTCCGCGTCCACATCAACGACCTGACTAAGCGTGCAGCTGTGGTTGACCTCTCGTTCCACGTCAAAGTATAAGGCGCACATCGTACCTTCTCGAATGATCTCATACAGGTGCAACTGCGCGGCCTCCACGGTGGAGAGCACCGCCACGATGCCGGCGTGGGTGGCGGCGAGGAACAGGCGCTCCTGTGAGGACAGCGGGGCGCTTCCGTAAAGCAAACTGTAATCCTCTCGAACACTTGGCCGATTTCGCTTCCGACTGGATGTGCCTTGGCTGCTACTAGCGTCAGTATCAGGTGCCCCCCTTGAAAAGAGCTTTATCGCCTCCTTCGTTCGCGTGTGGCGCGACAATTGCTCCGACATCGATTTCTCGGAGGGAAATTCTATAGAGAAAGGGTACCACTGGATGCTGCCCGTACTACCGGGTGCACCGTGACTGTCTATAAACGTAAAGAGCTGCTGCTGAAGTGGAAAGAGCTTGCAGATGTCATCACTAAAGTGCTGTTCGAAGCTGCGTCGGCACCACAGCATGCCGTGTGTGTGTGTGTGTGTGTGTGTATGTGTTCGTACCGCTGTGATGGGTTGCAAATGGAGTAGTATAAAAAAAAAGTGAAAGAGGCATCGGATAGTTGACAAAAATGCTATTAAAACAAACACGCTCTGGAAGGAGGGGACTCACATAGCTGTACGTGTGCGTACCTGCGCATCACCACAGAAGACGATTATGTAGTTGATTATGTCTATATTTACTTATTACCTGCCTGCACTTGCGGTTCCATCTTATTCAATCGCACTAAAAGTATGTAACGACATTTACAGTCCCATCAACCTGTGGATTCCCCCTGTCAGGAGTTTCCCTGCTGCCCGTAACGCTCCGCAATTGCACTGATGTCGTTCAGCACCCCGCCAAGAAATGCCTTGCACGCCGCCTCCCGTGCAACCGTGTAGCGGGTGGCGATGGCCCTTCCCGCTACGCGACCCTCATCGGCGCCAGCCAGCACAGTCACCTCAAAGAGCCGACGATGAGGCCGGTGAAAGTTATCCAAATACTGTGGAAGAGGTTCCCCGTCTGTTGAGAATGGCACACCATTGCGCATGTCAGAGAGCCGGTCGTAGAAGAGAGGATCGCGCACCGGCTTCTTGAACTTTACCTTTCCGATGCGCTTGCCATCAACGGGCTGTGGTGGGCCGTACTCGTCCGCGTAGGTGCGGCACAACGAAAAGTCCACAGAGTGCATAAAAGCAGGGCCGCGCTTGTACTGCTGCTGCTCCTCTGGTGATAACCAGCCGTCCTCCATGCTCTCAGCCGGTGCTGGCTCCAAATTTTTCTCCACGAGCTGTTCAGTGCGCCGCATCCACGTGCCGACCGAATCCATCGATCCCGGACCCTCCGCCAAGGAGCGCCGGAGTGCCCGCGACCCCACCAGTTCGTCCAGGCTCACGTTCCCGGCAGGGGCGCCTGCAGCCTCAGAAGACGCGGGGCCGTCCCTGAGCCCAAAGCCGCTCAGGACCAGTAAGCCCGCATCCTCTGCGTGGTTGCCCCCCGGGCCTGGTGCGTCGCTGTCATCTGTGTCGGCGCCTCCGCGTCCGGTTGCGGTGCGCCCAGAGGGGCCCTGACTGCTGCCCGCCCCCTCACTCTCGGGCAGCACCCGTGTCCTCCCTACAAAACGGACTGGGAGGCCCTGTGCAGCAAGGATCGCCTCCGCTACGTTGGGGGCGGGGAAGTGTGCCAGCACGCGCAGCAGCAGCGCACTGGCGTGGTGCGGGAGGTTCGCCGTGCCCGTGAGGCTGTAGACGCGCTCGAGCGCCGCGAGCGCCGCATCCGCGCCATACACCTGATTCAGTGCCGCGACAAAGTGGGAGAACTTCCAGCCTAGCGCGCTCTGCCCAGCGGACAATGGCGTGACCTGAAATGAGGTACCAGCGACATCACGGGCGCTCAGGCCAGGGCGATTCGCATCCAGGAAGTCAAGGGTGGAGTGGGCACCAGCTACTGCTGCAGTCCCTCCAAACGTCTGGTCTCCGTGCTCAGCCAGAGGCATTGCCAACTCCTCAAATAGCAGCTCCTTCGCAAAGAGGCGCATGGAAAAGTGGTTGTGAAGGACCGCATTGAGCTGCTTGGTGGCATTCACCGTGAGCACCAGCCCGGTATGGCTGCAGTACTGAAACACAATGTCAGAGAGGTAGTTATCGATGATCACATCACCAAGCGTAGCCAACTGATAGTTCTGAAAGTTGAAGTATGGCGTAAAAAGGGGAGCGAATGGCTCAAATCGCGGACTGTCCCTTAGCTCAGTCGCACTGCTGGGGAGCTGCGCCTCTACCTGTGCTCCAGGACAACTGCCGACACCACATTTCGTGAGTAAAGCAACAAACATCCGGCACGTTGCCTCCGTCACATGTGACCTGCCGAGCCACAGCTTGGTTGCTCTCAGGGCCATGGCGCCAGTGGCGAACTGCAGTTTATAGCAGGTGTTGCCCCATGCCGAGTGTAGCGGGATGGCGTCATAAAGACGTGAGAGCGGCAGTGTTACACATAGAGAAAAGGGGAAGGTAAAGAGCAGCGGCAGTGTAAGTGCGTATCATAGAATGATCCCCCTCCCTCCCCCCCCCCACTGTCATGTGTGTTCAAGTACGCAACTAACATGAGACCGGCCAATCCAGTACGCGTGAAGATCTGCCCCATTTTTTTTCGTTTTTATCGTTAGGAGGAAAAATAAATGAACAGAGAAAAGGGAGTAGAAAAAAAACAATGGTCACGAATAAGTTCTCTATGCAGTCACTACCTCCCCTTCCGCCATTCGGACAAACAAAAAGGGGGGATTCATATTCATACACGGCGGTACAACGTACAGCTATCAACAAGGGAGAAGAAGAAGAGAAAAAACAAATGCAGCCCGACTGTAAACATTCGCTCACTAACGCAACGAAACAATGCCGGGTATCGAGCACGCCGTCTACCGCCACCCACAGAAAGACACTACAGTATGTCAATGCTATCGTACTGATAGTCCTTCAGCCCCTCATCCACGTCGCTATAATCAACAGGATCGTCCAAGGACGCCAGCACACGTTGTATGTTAGCATCGAGAGGCACCTCATCCACACGTCCGTCTGGAACCGGAGCCGCCTCAGGTACCTCCCCTTCCACTGACGCACCAGACCCTACTGCCTTACTTCCAGTGCTGTCGTGCGGGTGTATCGGCTGCGCCGGTTGATCTGAAGTGGACCCTTTCGTGATGCCACACCTGTAATGCTCTTCAGCGTTGTTGCTAAGAAAGCCGTCGTTGCTCGCGAGGATTCCTGCAACACTATCCGGCCCAGCGCTCATTGACAGTCGCACTAATCGCTCCAGTATGCTTCCTTCCCCTGGAAGACCTGAGAAGTAACTATCCAAATGCTTGCGCTCTTCATCTGCGATAAAAGCAGTGCTGCCCTCCGCCTCAAGGACACCAGCGGTCTCCAGGAGGTTCTTCGACTGCAAGAACTCCTGCATAAGTAGCAACGTGATCCTCGACTCGATGTTCAACGTCGCTAGCGCGCTCACGTTTCCCACGGCTGCACGCTGAAGATCAGCATCGCTGCGCAGCAGCCCTAATGCGGCGGCTCGCAGCTGTGCTTGTATCTTCCCCAGTGTCCCAGACATGGTGAGAGCAGAGACCAGAGCCCCTTGCAGTTCTAGCAGCTGTGTGTTCACTTCATGGTCGCCATCGGCAAGCGCATCCTCGTCCTCTTGACGGCTGTAAGCCATCTGTAACCTACAAAGACGTGCTTGCACAGGTACTAATAGCCGTGTAGAATATGTGTTTTTTTTAACCCGTGGTTGATCAAGAACAAGATAGGACATAATTAGAGGTAAAGGAGAAGGGATGAAGAACGTTGTTCAGAGAAGAGTTTCACTGGAACGAGCACACAGCGGTAAGAATGATAAACTGACAATTAAAATACTGCTTATAGTATGGTGCCACCACGCTCACTGGCTCGGACTCTGAATCACAGGGCTAAAGAAGCGTAGCTAGGCTGAAACAGTTGCTTTTCACCGCCCGTATCCACGATCACACTCGAAAAGTAAACTCCTCAATGAGTGAGGACGGAGAGGGGAATAATAATCAAAAGAGGGAATGAGGGACACACATTGGAGAAGTGCGCCCGAACAGACGCCTACTCATTTCTCCTTTCGCCGCCGTTGCTTTTTTGAAGGATATCCCCCTTTATTTCCACCCGGTGCGCAGCTCCGTTGTTAATCGACACGAAAAATAACTTTACTATTAGTTCCTTTTTTAAAGATGTTATCTTTGCATACGCGCATGCATATGGGGCGAGAGGGATGAATGAAAGTAGATAGTTTGCAGTGGTCATTTCTGACCTGTAAGCTTCGATTCACTGTTTGCCCCCCCCCCTCCTATCGAGTTCACTACGCCAGCGAAGGCACCTCAAAGAACTTCGCCGTGCCATCGTCACTGCATGTGGCGAGGATATCCTCTTCACCAATCGCTAAGGATAAAACCATGCGCCTGTGGCCCATGAACACCCGCTTTGGCTCCTGTTCAGAGTCACGCCCATCCCACATGCGCACGTCGCCGTCGCTGCAGCCAGCCACGATTGCGTTCTTCTGCATCCACAGTGCGGGAATGACGCTCTCCATGGCGTCGATGACGACACGTGCGCTGAAATCGCCGATGTTCCATACAATTACCTTGCAGTCACAGCTGGAGGTGAGCAAGAGTGTGGAGGTGGAGTTAACTTGCATAGACTCGATGGCCTGCTCGTGCAGCTCCTCCAATTGCGTCACCACCTTTCCAGACTGCAGGGAGGCAACGTGCAATGTGCCGTCCTCGCATCCGACCACACACTGATCCCCGTTCACGAAGCACAGCGCCGTCACGCCCGCGTTGTCGGCGCTGAGGTCCTTTGTGATGTTAAACTCCAAGCTGCGTGTCTTTGGGCTGTACACGCCAATTGTGCCATCGCTGCTACCCGTCACAACCTTCTTTTGATCCGGAGACCACGTGAGGCAGTTAATAGGTCCACGGTGGCCGACAAAATAGACCGCAAGAGTGCCCTTCAGCACGTTCCACATAGCTGCCTGTGCGTCGTCTGCGCCGGCGACGAGCATCAGGCTCGAAGGATGCCACAACAAAGTTAGTATCTCCCCGTACAGGTCCGTCAGAACGTGCCCGCTTTCCCACGTGGAGGTTGACCACAGTCTGACAGTGGAATCCAGTCCAGCACTGGCAAGCAGCTCGCCGTTGGGTGAGAACGACAGGAGGCTCACCGTGTCGGTGTGGCCCTTGAGGGTGTGCAGCAGCTCTACGGTGTTCTTGGCTCTGTCAACAGACACGATATACACCTCCTCCCCCTCCCCACCAATGGCGAAGAGGTTCTTGTTGGTTGGGTGTGACGCAATGCTGTGTAAGGGCTTCGCCTCCGGGGCTAGGAACGTGGTGAACGCATCATTACGCTCAGGCTCGCGGTCGGGCACCGCGTTCAAGTCCACCACATCCGCATCCGGCTGCGGGGGTTCACCATCCCCATTCTCATCCCCATTGTCAGCGTCGTCGGCGTCGCTCTGCTCATCGCCCTCCTCGTTGTCGCTACCATCATCGCTGAGTGGCCGGTGGGATTCCTCGCCATCGTCAAGGATCTCGAGGTTGGGATCCTCGAGGTCGATGAAGGCCTCCTCCTCCTCCTCGATATGGGGGTCCTCATGAGGATGCGAAGGCATTGTCAGTAAAAATAATAGTAAAAGGAGCAGTAGCCAAATATATGGCCAACTCAGTGTGTGTGTATGTGCATGTGGATCAGTGAAGCATGAGAGAGGGGTGGGGGAGAAGGGAGGAGGGAAGGGCAATTAAAACAGTAAGTACCAGTTAGAAGCAGACAATAGAATGAAACGGCAGCTGAGGTGGCGGTGCGGCATCATAAGATCGCTCCCACTACAACATGTACTAGTAGTAGTAGAGGAAAAAGAAGAAGAACGGGGTAAGGGGGTAGAGAAAAAAATGGGTGTTTGCTCTCTAAATGTGTCCATAGGTAAATTGCATCTACTCTTCTCGAAAAATAATAATGATAAAGAGAAAGCTGCAAATACTCATCACCTCTCGGCGACAACAGTGAGTGTCAGAATAGTAAACAGGGTGCATAGCAAAAGAACAGGTGGAGAAAAAGAGAACGAAAAAAATATAAATATATATCGTAGTTTACAGGTTGCCGCAGATTATCGCTACATCACCACAGAAACAAACAAACAAACAATGGGCATCTGATAATGCTCATCAGCGTGCACAACCACATTATGTATTGAAGTCGCCCACAGTGTTGCAAAGAGGAGGAGGGGGGGTTCTGTATGTGCTCCCTGCCTCCCCCCCCTCTCTCAAGTACGCCTACACGCCAACCAGTATCAAGATAGAGTACATAAAAATCTGCAAAATGAAGTAAAAAGAACTTTCGCCGTTCCTATCGTTTTCTCTCCTGTAGTATTTCGCGGATGGCCGCGTTGGTGATCTTGTTGAGCTCTCTCTCCCTCAGCGACAGCTTTTTCTCCTGGACAAGCCTGGTCAGGATATGAGTGGCCAGGTCACGCACCTCAGCATTCTGGTGATTCACGCTCGGTATTAGTAACGTATGGAGAACAGTATCCTGGCGCTCCACAGTGAACCGCCCGGCGTCTGCCAGCATCTGCAGCACCGTCAGACGTGCCACTTGCGCGCGTGCGTTGGTAGATGGTAGTTTTCGGCGCTCACGGTCGACAGGGTCGGCGAGCGCGGCCGTCAGAATTGCACTTGCAGTAATGGCGGTGCACTTCACCATTGCCGTCAGGGTAGTGAAGGCCACCTCTCGGATTCGCGCCTGAGGATCCGCCGCGCGCGTCAGCAGTCTTGGCAACAGCGCAGTCAGTGGGGTGGAGACACTTGTGATGCAGTGGCACTCATCGGCGAGCACCACACACACAAATGCGCAGGCCGAGAAGACTACATTGGGCACAGAGTCCTGCAGGCCATAAGCGTTCAGGTCGAGAAAGCGAAGCACAGCGTCCTCCACCTGAGTTGCGTGCTCGTGGTAGCTAGTGGTAAGCTCCGCTGCCACAACAGAAAGCGCTGCCTCGCGAAGCTTTAGCTTCCGAGAGAAGAGACAGGCTGTCACATAGATGCCCACCGACGACTGCAACGAGCGCAAATCGAAACTGACGTTGGGTGGGATCAGTGCATTTTCATCTTCCTCAGAGGCCAACAGGATCGCTGTCACAATGTGCATTTCGTGCTCCGGGACGAGCTGGAAGTCCAGTGGCTCCGCGCTCTCTAAGGCTGAAGTGCCTACTGCAGCAGCCGGGGTCGAGTCGTTTCCGTTGTGTGCGGAGTGCGATGCAGTGGCGCTGCCGTGCTCACTGCCCGCGCTGGCGGGGTGAACCCACTGACTTTGCTGCGCCTCGCGTGACTCGGGGGCCGCTGGTAGCTCCGAGTGAGAACGAACGCCCCCATGAGCCAACGCTGAGGTCTCCTCTATGTGGCTGTAATGCTCCACCGGCTCCATCCCCTCTACAGTTTCCGGGTGTCTGTATGACAACCTGCCACCAGCATCGGCGCGTTTCCACGGGATCTCGGTGTCTCTGTAAACAAGATTGATGAGTGCATCCATCTCCGCCTTGATCTGCTTGGCGGTATCAAAGTCCTCCTCGATGATGACCTGCACCTTCTCCTGCTCTAACTGATAAATGCGGTAGGAGTGCTGGCTCATCTGGCGAAGCAGCTCGTGGCAGTCAGTGGCCGTCTGGAGATCCCCAACTACCAGCGCCTGCTCCCGCAGTGCAATCAACTCCTCCGACTGACGGATAAGGAAGTCCTCGTACTCCTGTATGGGCACCGACCGGAACGACGGCACGTCTAAGGAGCTGGTCATCGCAGCCGGGGAAACTTCGAGTAGCATCTCCTCCACCCCAGCACCGGAAGGGCTTGTGGTATGGTTACTGTGGTTGTTGGCTGCCGAGCCCCTTGCTTGCGTGCTAATGGGAGCCTCGATGTCGCTACCGTTACCCCTCTCCAGCACCGGCTCGTGCGCTCTGCCATCGTTCCCGTGGCTACACTGCTGGTCAGCATAGCCGTCCTCTTCCGCTCCTGAGACCTCCCCTCCCTTCGTGGGCCTCCTCTGCGTTGGTGATATACTGTGGCTCAATCCGCCGTTTCCGCCAGCTGTGGCGGTGGTGCCGGTCAGCCCTTTGTCGACATGCCGATGCACTGGCGTAACAACGTAGCCGCTGCACTCGATCGAGTAGACGCCGACCTGCCGCGCGGTGTTGAGGTCATTCACGAAAGGGTGCTCGAATAGCAGCTTGAGAAAGTATGCCTCCATCTTGAGGTGCACTGTCTTGCGCTCCTTGGACTGGAAGTTCGAGTACTCGTTGCTGTTGAATTCCACCGCTCCAAGTTTGGTGAAGCGGGACCGGCGGAAGGATGGAGGGTTCATGAACGCGTCCCCCTGCAGCTGGAATATCTGCACACCCACCGTGGACGCGATCTTGGCCTCGTGAGAGACAATGCGGATGTGCTGGAGCCACACATTGCCAGAGAAGCGAAGGATAAGGGTTTGTGAGTTCTTGCCAGCTCGCTCACTCTGCCAGCCTACTGTGGACTCCTCATGCATGAGAGACTCCTCGCTGCTACCAAGGAGCTGCGTGACAGGGTGCTGCGGATCCTGACTAGAGCAGTACACGATATCGTACGGCAGCAGTACTGTCGGCTGTGGCATGAACGTCTTCTTTCTAATATGTTGACTGTTCCTCCGCATTGTGACGTCGTACTATCCGCTAGGCACGCCCTAGTGATGAACAACAGGACAAGGTGAAGTAAATAATACAGAATACAAGGTACCCACCTGTGTAGGTCTATGTCTCTCCCTCACACACACCACACACACAGGTGGGAGCCACACCCAGAGTCTCTGTTACCACAATGGCGTGTTACCTGTGGTGCGTGTGTGGTATTAGTTAGTCTATCACTACTGGCGTTCTATTTGTGTGTAAAAACTGGACTTGGTACGTGGTGAGAGCGCGTGTATATGGAGTGTGCTTCTGCAGCTAATGTTGAGCAACCCACCAGCCACCCCTTCCTATCAAACCTGTTCACCTATGACTTGTCATTGTAAAGAAAGCAAAATATGTTGCAAAGGACGTAGCAGTATTGGAGTGATGATGACTTTGTAGATCTCATGCAATGTAGTTCCACTGTGACAGGTGATCCTGGTGGCTCTCCCCCTTCACCCTCCTGCAACTCGGATATTGCTTTCACATACAAATACGCACACACACACACACACACCTACGAGCAGATTCAATGGTGGAGCATGTATGTAGGTGGGTAGCAAAAGTAGCTAATACAATATTTCTTATCCACAGAAATCGCTACACCAGTATCATTATTATCGCACACTCAGGCTGTCGCGCAAATCGCTGTAATCCTGCTAGTGGCCAACAGTATTAACAATAGGCATCTCTGGTAGGTCAGCAATGGGTGCATCATAGTTCTTCTCCATGCTACGCAAAAAATTAGGGTTAAGCGGGCCTCTCTCCTCATCGTACCACCCCGATGGAGCAGGCTGGCGCAACTTAGCGCGCTGCTCTTCCATCGCTGCCACCGCAGCAGCCTCTAGTGTTCTCCGCCTGAGCACCACCATCTCTGCGACGCGCGCTGCACCAGTGGTGGTAGTCAGCGTGTACTTTTCCCCCTGCACGCCGCGGCGCTCTAGTTCGCGATCAAAGGCCCCGCGTCCGCTGTGGTGTAAGCCGATATTGTTGTTATGGCTCTGCGTGGAGCGTCGAGCGTTGAGGTTGTTTCGGGTTTGAAGCCTCTCCATCCCGTAATACCACTGCATCGTTGTACGGGCGGACATGTACTTGCTGGCATTGAAGTCATTGACATGGTCCTCATCCCAGAGACCGGTACCCTTCTTGTACTTCATCGTGAAGCCACCGAGACATAGCGAAGAGCGGCGCATAGGAACTCACAGAGGTGAGGGTGGGGGAGGGTATTATGTGATTGAGAGTGACTGAGTGTGTGTGTGTTCGTGACGGATAGACTCAATTGCGCTTTGTGCTTTCTTTTTTTGTGTGTGTATATGTGTCAGTGCGTTTCCTCCCCTCCTATAAACAACAAAAAAGTGGCGTCCACACGCTCAGCGAAGCAGTGCCAACACTCACACCTTTCTTTTATTTTCTGATCTGTGATCCTGCTTCAGTGTTTGCGTGGGTGCATAGAGTACATGAGCACGTCAGTTACAAGTACATAGAAGACAAGGTAGGGGAGCGAAATGCAAGCATGGTTATTCCGTGCTTCTCACTGTGTACGAGGGTGCCGGTTGCGTAAAAGAATTACCCACAGCTTTCACTGGCTGCGGAGGGGAGAGAAAACAAAAAAGGGCGTGCGCTTCATGTTTGGTGTATCGCTTGAGCACCTATTCACCAACACGCTCCTATGACTACGTAATACATATATATGTATATATATGTATTCTACCAAGTCACCTCACATTGTCTGGACATTATCATCCAGATGGTTACTCGTAGGCATGGCATGACACGGCCACTTGAACACGCATACCTCTCCTGCTTTTTGTCCTATGCAGTATCTGCAAAAAAAGAAGCTCTCACCGCTGACGTTTGAGCGAGCCGCTTCACACCATTTGGAAGGGGCAAAATATCACGCAGACCACCATCTGGCGCCGCTCGCTTACGGTGACGAGTAGAACGTCGAGCACCGCCACGTCCTCTGCGACCCTTCGTGGCCGCGATGTTTTGTCGCATCTCAGTGAGTTCCCCATTGAGCAACTCTGTCGCAAAGTTCATCAGGCTTGCGTCACACCTCATCGCACGCAGCCGTGCGACACGTAGTAGTGGTGGTAAGTCAGCTAGCGCTGCCGGAATCAACTTCAGTGCCGCCTCAGAGCAGCCACGTGCTGTGAGCACCTCCGACACACAGGCGAGCGTACAGGCAAGCTCCGTGCCTCCCCCACCCCGCCGCCCGCGATAGCCTCCCCCCCTTTCATCCGCATCCCGGGCCACCAGGCGTTGCTGTACCTGCTGCGTTGCTGTGATGAGCATTCCTGACATCTGTGACTTCGCTGAGCACACGCTCCCGGCACATCCAAACGCCACGAGGCGAAGTGCCTTATGTGTATCACTGAAGGTCAAATCACGATGGGAGGAAAGCTCTCGTGCCGCCACCGTCCAGAGTGACACGTCCTGTTTCTGATAGAGTCGATGAATTGCAGAGGCGGTGGCACCTGGAAGTCCGTGAGAGGTCCACCACACTGTCCGCTCCCCCTCCACATGCACGTCCGCAGCTTGGTCAGACGCCTCCGCGTTAGGTTGTGAGATTACGTCAATGCTCGGAGAACAACCCAACACCGCTGCAGCCTCCACAAGCCGTTCTATAGCATCAATGTGTAGTGACGCCACAGCACCTGATGAGCGCCGCGTCCCCTCCGCACCCTCCTCCTGGGCCCATTCACTGCGCAGCCACCTCACCATCACCTCCAGTCCTGACGCTGAAGCGTGCTCAGTGATGGCACGGCGCGAGCGCGCTGAGAAACCCCGCATACCAATAACGGACACGCAAGACAAGAGCTGCAGGGCGGCAGTCGAACAATCTCGCGCTGGTGCTTCGGCAGATTGGAGAGCAAAACGTGTGGACGCACGCTCTACAAAGGCACGGAAAACTGCTGGCGCTGCGGCAGGGAAGGCCTCCCGGACAAGTCTGGCGGCTTCGTCCAGACCGGTGCAGCGCTCCTGCCCTGGCGATGGGTCACCCAGCCCGTGTGCACACTCGAGTAGCTCGACCAGCACGTACATCTCCAGTAGCACGCCGCGCTCCGCCGTACAGAGGAGCACACGCCTAGCACTCTCCAGGCTACCGGTCTTGAGAAGCAGAGAGGCCCACCACGACGCCAGCGTGGGGTGGAGATGCGGCAGCGACTGCACTATACGTGGAATCATGGAGAGGGGCACCGCACAGAGCAGCTGCGCGAGCGGCTGTAGACGCGCATTGGTGCACCCGGCCGTCTCCCCGGGCAGTGGGGCGTGGGCTGGCATGAGAGTCTGAAGGGCCTCACGGAGGGCCCGCTGCTCCCCGCGCAGCATCACAGGTGCAAAACCCCACGCCCGGTCACTAAGTGGCAAATCCATCCACGCCGAGTTGGCAAGGCTGACGCAATGTGGCTGTGCCTGGAAGGCCAGCGTGCAGCCCCCGGGACCCTCCACCTCGCTATCCCTGCTATGCAGGCGCAGTAGCACATAGATACTGGCCCCCGCCCTCTCCCCCTCCCCGTGCGTGCGCTGCCGCGAGATGGTGGGTGAGGTGCTGGAGCGGCTGCCACCTTCCGAGTCGAGCAGCAAGCGAGCGGCGTGGAGCGCGACCTGCACGCCTGCGTCTCGCGTGTGTCGCATGACGGTGGCAACCTGCTCACATGTTGTGCACTCGGACAGGAGCCGCGCTGCTGTGTCTACGTCTCCATTAAGAAGACGAAAGTGAATATGGCTCGCTTGCTGCAGTGACATTGGAGCGGCATGCGCACGCAGCGCGCTGGTGCCTCCCCTGGTGGGGAACAGCTCCTCATACTGACGCCGCCTGCGAGCGTGGGATCGCAGGGCGATGTCGTTCGTATATGCCCTCAGAATGGGTGGCATCCCTGAGCATAACTGGTGAAGCGTTGTCATGACCGTGTGAGGCTCCTGGTCCAGCAGTGCCGCCACTCGAGGGCCAAACCCTTTCGTGCTGCTGCTGGGGAAAGCGCGCGGCGGATCAATCACCCATTGCAACGTCAGGGACTCGTACGCCGCCGCCTCAAACAACAGTCCCGCATTCCTCATCAGCTCTCCCAGTTGTCGGGGGTTTGTTATACATCGCTCGGCCGCTGCAATGGCTGCGTCGACAGTGTGAAAGGCCGCAGTTGCAATCACCCCCTCAAGCAGCTGAGCACAAGCCTTCTCGAACTCCACAGTGGAGGGAAACGACGTGGAACTGAGAAGTGCGTCAAGGAGTTTCTGAGCACTTGTCTCATCGAGTTGCGCGCTCTGGGTCGCCACACTCGACATCATTCTAGCCACTGTGAGTGTGTGTGTGCGCACTGATGGTGGTATGGCGCGATGGCGCTCTTTGTGAAGGAGAAAGAAGCACAGCACCTCTGCTTTGGCCCGAATTGGCAGTTCAGCGAAGAGCAGCCCAGTGTCCCACTGCAGCATATCCGATGACAGCGCACAACCAATAAAGAGCTCACTCAGTGAGTGAGTCGGAGAGGTGGGAGAGTGCGCACTGCCCGGTACCGCGATCGATGAAGAGGGGGATGACTGGGGCGGGGGTATGGATGAACGCACAAGGGAGAGTACATCATCCGGGGTGATCAGCTTGCTCCGGGCCTGCTTTGCGTACCACCGTCCTGTTCGCGCAAGCCTCTCAATGTCCGCCTTGGTGGTCTGTATGGGTTGCTGGCTATCGGAGACGACACCACCGCCAGCAGCCTCACAATTGCCATTGCTGCCGACCTCCGGGGGAAGTGGTGTGTTGAAGCTCCGAATTAGCTGCTGCTGCAGCAAAGGGGTTCCACGACTGAGAACAAATCTTCGCATCATAGTTGTAAAAGAGCGGTGGTTCCAAGATGACGGAATCATGCTATTAATAGCCCCTTCTGCATTGGGAGCGCTTGCCAATGACGAGTCAGCGACAACATTGTCGGTGTGCAGGAGGTGAACGGCACGCTGAGCAGTGAGCTGTGAAACGAAGTGATTCAGTAGGGCTGCCAATACGCGAATCGCGTGGTGTCGGCTGCTCTCATCACTGCTACTCGAGTCTGGAAGAGCGTGGCGCACTGCAACACTACTGCCAAGCAGCCCGCCAGTGCCACCCCGGCGCGCGTACAACGGCGGCGGCACCGCGTACTGCTCCACACGGAGTGTGCTGGCCATCCCCCTGCGGCCGCTCACCCGTCGGGCTCCAGGGGATGCCCTGCATCGATAAAAAAGCGAAGCGCCGTGAACCACCATTGCTCGCTTCTGCACACTACAAAAAAATAAAATAAGTGCAGCTAAGAAGTGGAGGGGGACGAGGAGCGAAAGGGGACAAATGGTTCGATAACATAACAAACACAAAAAATAGCAACCATAAAACAAAACAGACAAAAGTGATGCAGCGAGTAGAATGCAGGATGTGAGCAGCCAGGAATATATATATATATATATACTCTGTCATGTAGGGGCCCTTCGTAAATCAGCACTGGAGGTTTGATACGGTGTCACCTATGAAAGCGTCTATACACATCGCTCTTTCGTTCATTTTCCTCACAGTCCTGTGTTGATGTAATGGGTGGGAAGGAGAGAGGATCACAAGGACAAGGAACGGTAGGGCGGGAATTTGGGGGGGGGGGAGGGGAGTAACAACCAACGAATGAGAT